>LGRX02035027.1:0-26434 GCA_001247695.2 Cymbomonas tetramitiformis | reverse complement strand
TCCAGTCGCCCACGTGGCTATTTGGTGAGGACTCCAGTCGCCCACGTGGCTATTTGGTGAGAACTCCAGTCGTCCACGTGGCTATTGGTGAGGCCTTCAGTCGCCCACGTGGCTATCGGTGAGGCCTCCAGTCGCCCACGTGGCTATTTCGTGAGGACTCCAGTCGCCCACTTGGCTATTTGGTGAGGACTCCAGTCGCCCACGTGGCTATTGGTGAGGCCTCCAATCGTCCACGTGGCTATCGTTGAGGACTCCAGTCGCCAACGTGGCTATTTGGTGAGGACTCCAGTCGCCCACGTGGCTATTTGGTGAGAACTGGTCGTCCACGTGGCTATTGGTGAGGCCTTCAGTCGCCACGGCGCATCGGTGAGGCCTCCAGCTTCACGTGGCGGCGTTTCTCTGCGGAGGACTCCAGTCGCCCACTTGGCTATTTGGTGAGGACTCCAGTCGCCCACGGCTATTGGTGAGGCTTTTCAGTCGCCTCATGTGGCTATCGGTGAGGCCTCCAGTCGCCCACGTGGCTATCGGGGCTTCCATTCACCCACGTGGCGTTTGATGAGGCTCTCCAGTCACATACGTGGCTATTGGGTGAGGCGCTCCAGTCGCCCACGGGTCGCTGCAGGAGGGGCCCTCCTGTCGCCCACGGGTTATTGCAGGCTTCCAGTCGCCCTGTGGCTATCGGTTTTCCGGTCGCCCACGTGGCTATTTGGTGAGGCCTCCAATCGTCCACGTGGCTAACGTTGTGACTCCAGTCGCCCACGTGGCTATCGGTGAGGCCTCCAGTCGCCCACTTGGCTATATAGGTAAGGTCAGCCGCCCACGGTGGCTGGTTGGTGAGGCCTAATCGTCCACGTGGCTATCGTTGAGACTCCAGTCGCCCACGGGCTACTTGGTGAGGACTCCAGTCGCCCACGTGGCTATTTGGTGAGGAACTCCAGTCGCCGTGGCTATTGGTGAGGCTCAGTCGCCCACGTGGCTATCGGTGAGGCCTCCAGTCGCCCACGTGGCTATTTCGTGAGGACTCCAGTCGCCCACTTGGCTATTTGGTGAGGACTCCAGTCGCCCACGTGGCTATTGGTGAGGCCTCCAATCGTCCACGTGGCTATCGTTGAGGACTCCAGTCGCCAACGTGGCTATTTGGTGAGGACTCCAGTCGCCCACGTGGCTATTTGGTGAGAACTCCAGTCGTCCACGTGGCTATTGGTGAGGCCTTCAGTCGCCCACGTGGCTATCGGTGAGGCCTCCAGTCGCCCACGTGGCTATTTCGTGAGGACTCCAGTCGCCCACTTGGCTATTTGGTGAGGACTCCAGTCGCCCACGTGGCTATTGGTGAGGCCTTCAGTCGCCCACGTGGCTATCGGTGAGGCCTCCAGTCGCCCACGTGGCTATCGGTAAGGCTTCCATTCACCCACGTGGCTATTTGATGAGGCCTCCAGTCACATACGTGGCTATTGGTGAGGCTTCCAGTCGCCCACGTGGCTATTTGGTGGGGCCTCCTGTCGCCCACGTGGCTATTTGGTGAGGCTTCCAGTCGCCCCTGTGGCTATCGGTAAGGCTTCCAGTCGCCCACGTGGCTATTTGGTGAGGCCTCCAATCGTCCACGTGGCTATCGTTAAGGACTCCAGTCGCCCACGTGGCTATTGGTGAGGCTTCCAGTCGCCCACGTGGCTATTTGGTGAGGCCTCCAGTCGCCCACGTGGCTATCGGAGGCCTCCAGTCGCATACGGGCTATTTGGTGAGGCTTAGTCGCCCACGTGGGCATGGGTGAGGCCTCCAGTCGCCCACGTGGGCTGGGCTGGTGAGGCCTCCAGTCGCCCACGTGGCTATTTGGTGAGGCTTCCAGTCGCCCTGTGGCTGATGAGGCTTCCAGTCGCCCACTGGCTATCGGTGAGGCCTCCAGTCGCCTACGGCCATTTGGTGAGGGTTCCAGTCACCCACGTGGCTATCGGTGAGTCTCCAGTCGCCCACGTGGCTATTTGGTGAGTATCAGTCGCCCACGTGGTTATCGTTGAGGCCTTCCAGTCGCCCACGTGGGCTGGCTGGGTGAGGCCTCCAGTCGCCCACGTGGCTATTTGGTGAGGGATTCCAGTCGCCCACGTGCGCGTGGTGAGGCCTCCAGTTGCCCACGTGGCTTGGTGAGGCTTCCAGTCGCCCACGTGGTTACCGGTGTGGCCTCCTCCAGTCGCCCACGTGGCTGGCTGGTGAGGCCTCCAGTCGCCCACGTGGCTATTTGGTGAGGCTTCCAGTCGCCCCTGTGGCTAGCTGGGATGAGGCTCTCCAGTCGCCCACGTGGTTATTTTTGGTGAGGCCTCCAGTCGCCCACGTGGCTATTTGGCGAGGCTTCCAGTCGCCCACGTGGCTATCGGTGAGGCCCCCAGTCGCCCACGTGGCTATTGGTGAGGCTTCCAGTCGCCCACGTGGCCTCGGAGGGGGCGTGTGCCTCTCGTCCCTTCTCCTGCCCGGCGGCCTTCAATGGCTCTCGTGTCCACGCACGTGCGCGCGCCTGCGGCCGCTGTGATATCCGCCTCGGAGCGCAGTGGAGCGCGCGCCGTAGGAGTCTCTCTTACTGCTGCATGGGCGAGGGAGCGATCTCCATGCAGGCACCTGATCTGATGCGGCTGGTGCAGAACCGTGGGGTGGGGGTGGAGGAGAATCAATGTGCTTGGGGGATGGGGTGGGGGGGTGAGGTGACGGGCTCCAGATGGATCGAACCGCTGGCTGCGGCGGCCCCTGCAGAAGGGCGCCGACTGGCTCGTGTGGGGCGCCACGGGGGCGTGGTGGGCCCTCGCTCACCCGACACATATGATCTGGCGGCGCCCCGACCCGAGCACCTCGCAAGACGACAGCGCGTCGTACGGAGAGGAGCGGGGACGCCTGTCGCTGTCGCACAGCCGAAGCCGCAGCGCGGACTTCGCGGAGTCGCCGGTGGACTCTCCGGGGGACTCTCCGGTGCCCTGGGCGAGCCTGGGGGCCACCTTCCAGGGCGCGGCGCTGGCCCTGGATGCCGACGCCTACCTGCGGGAGCGCAGCCTCAGCTCGAGCTCCACGCTCAGCCGCAGCGCCTCGGGCCCCAGGCTCTCGGGCAACTTCTCCGCCGCGGACTCCCCGAAACCCTGGGACCCTCTCCGGGCGCCCTCGTCCGCCCCCGCGCCGCCTCCCGCCACCCCGCCCAGCGCCAACTCCATGCCTACCACGAGCCTCGCCGTGGAGGTGCACCAGGTTTGTGTCTCGCTGCGCATGGCGGGGAGGGCGGGGTGCGCGAGCTCGCAGGTGGTCTTGAGGGCGGGCATGCGCCAGCTCAGCGCCAATCTGCGGATCGGGGGGCCGGTGACTGGAGTGCACCACGCCACGGTCTCGGTCGCGGAAGTGGACGCTTCCGCCCCGGTGGGCAGTGTCGGCGCGGAGCCAGCGGCGAAGCTGGAGGTGAGCAGTGATGACGCCGGCGAAGGAATCGGCGCAGCGGAAACGGGTGCAGCGGACAGTGACGAGGTGATCCTGCGTGAGCGGCCGGCGGGTGGGGCCGACGGCGGCGGCGTGCGCACTGGCGGGTTCATGTTCGGATTTGCGGCGGCGCCGGTGATGTGCGCGGCGCCGCAGCCCGCGTTGTCGTGTAGGTTCGACGCGGGCGGGGAGGGCGGAGAGGCCGCACCGAAGGTGAAGCTGAAGGCGAAGCCGCTGGACCTGTTTGTGTCGCGGCGGTGGGCCGCACCGGTCGGGCGGTTCTTTGCCAGCGGTGGGCTGGTGACCCTCCGTGAGCGCCAGCTCAGCGCGATCAACGGCCTGAGCTCAGCGGCTGCGCGGCTGCGAGCCAAGCTGGAGCTGGTAGGACCACAGCCGCTGCGCCGCGGGGATACGAGTCTCGAGCTGGACGCCCCGGGCATCTTCCTGTGTGCCTCGCCAGTGTTCACGCCACAGGGGCCGCCTGGGGCGGCGGACGCCGCGCTTCCTCCAGGCTTCGTGCTCTCCTGCCGAAAGTTCACGCTGGCAATCCCTCCCGCGGTGTCCCCCGTGGATGTTGTGGCGTCTCCCCTGTTGCCCGCTGGGTCCGGGCGCAACATGGGTTACACGGGGCCCGAGAAGCACCAAAGCCGCCGCCCCGGCCACCATGGGCCCGCACGCCGCAACATATTCACCAGTGGTAAGCCCGCCCACCCTCCTGGCTCACCTGTGTGTTGGTAGGTAATTACCCAGGGTCCTAGTGTGCGACGGCTTGCGATGCACTACCCTCGCGTTGCGTACTTCCTGGTGCGGACCCCCGACTTTTGCCTCCAGTGGCATTCCCTGCTGTGAGGGGCTCACCCAGGGGACCCCCATCCTTCGCTCATCGCCCATGACCTGCACCCAAAACCTGGTCGCTTCCGCCCTGTGGCATTGCACTCTGCTTGAAAGCCGTAAGTGCATCGCTGCTGACAGCGCGCTCCTGGTGTTTGGGGTTGGGGATGGGTATAGGGCGGTCCCAAGGACTGTCATTTGACAGCTCGGCGTGGCCCCACGGGCGGCTCTCATTGGACGGCACAGAGACTCCGCACCCGGATCAACCCCCAAAGGCAGAGCACGCCGGCACAGCGACCCGTGCGGAGCGCGACCGCTTCTTTCTGCCGATGCAGGCACAGGCGATCGCCCTCCACGTGGATATGCTGGGCGCGGAGGGGATGCACGCGAGCGAGGAGGCCGGCGCCGGCCGAGGGCCCGACGGCCAGCGGCACCGGGGAACCTGTGGGTGCTGGGCAGAGGCCGGGAGGGCGCTGGGGGGCAGTCTGCGGCGAGTGCAGTCCAACCCCAGCAGCCCGGTGCGCCCTACCAGGTGGGGCGCCGGACACGGCGAAGGCAGACGCCGGTCGCAGCAGACAGCGTCCGCGAGGCGCGCCCCCAAGGCAGGTGGGCGCCTCCCGCGCCGGTGCCGGCTGCTGGAGAAGTGCACGCTCCGCGTCTCGCTGCACACCTGCCAGCTGGCGTTCGACTGCATGCTCCCCCCGCTGGTGGCGCACGCGCAGCTGCCCCCGGTCCGCCTCACGCTGTGCTCTGGCGTGTGGCGCACCGTCTCCTTGCTGACGCATTCCATGGCGCGTGCGGCGCCGGGCGGGGATGACGGTGCCAAACCCCCATCGCCGAGCTCGTCACACGCGAAAAGCGCCAGCTTCGCCGTTCCGCAGAGGGTTCCCGCGGAGGTCCTGGTGAAGGCGCCGAGTGTCGGCATCGAGTGCTTCGTGCCGCAGCACACGCTGGTGGACGAGGAAGGCTGCTGCGGTGCCCGCGCAGGGAAGGAAGGTGAGGAGGCCGAAAGACGAGAGGAGGGCTGCTGGCCAACGGGCAGGGAGGCCACTCAGCCCCGAGGCACGCCAAGCAGAGGTGGCTCGGATACGGGTGTGCAGGACGCCGTGGCCCCGAGCTCTCCGCGCCGGCCAGAGAATAGCGCCGGGGCTGACACGGATTCCGATTGGGGGCGGGCGTACGCCTCGCACGAGGAGCAGTCCGCAGGCCAGCAGGGGTCCCTGGGCGATCACGCGGCGGAGTCCAACCGGTTTGATCTGTTCCTGCAGCAGGCGGCGGCGGCGGCAGCGGCGGCGAGCGCAGAGCCGGCCTGGACCCCTAAAGGGGGCGGCGACGCCGGAGGCGCCGGGCGATGGGTGAAGATGGAGCTCACCACACTGACATGGCAGCAGAGCCAGGAGCAGGGTCGGCTGTGCGTGTGGGCCGGGCTCGGGGGTGTGCTCGTGGAGCGCTCCAGCGTCGGGACGGAGGAGGACCACGTGCGCCCGGAAGGCGAGCCGGTCGTGCAGACCTCCGCCGCAACCCGGCCAGCGGCGGTGTCAGCGCAGCGCCGCCACAGCGCGGAGGACCCCCTCTCAACGGCCACGGTCTGTGAGCTGCTGCGGATGCGCCTGCCGCCGACAGGTGGGCGCGCGCCGATGGGGCACAGAGGGGAGCGCACCGTGGTGCAGGTGAGCGGCGTGCATACGCGGCTGGCCGCGGACCTGGTGTCCCTCGCGGAGGACTGGCGCGCGGCGCTGGCGCCACGCGCCGCGCCGCCGCCCCCGTCCCCCGTGGCGGGCGGCTCCGAGGACTCCCGGAAGAAGGCCGCTAAGCGCCAGCGCTTTGTGACGGCGTTTACGCGACCGAGCCGCGACCAGGAGCACGCGGCGAGCGCAGATGATGCGGCAGGGGAGCACGGGAGCGCTGCGGGGGACGAGTCAGGGGGCAGCGCGGGGACCTTCTGGGAGAGATCAGACGGCGAGGACGAGGTGGGTGACGAAATGGTGGGCTTCTCAGAGGGCCTCGCTTTGACGAGCCCGTCCGCAAGCGACGATGAGGCCGAGGACGAGCTGCTCGAGCTGCCAGTTCCTGCCCCCACGTGGCCAGCGTTCCTGTGCGTATTGGGGCGCCGCGCGGGTGGGGCCGACATGCCCGGGGCGCAGGCGGGCATGGGGCAGAAGGATGACTGGGTGCGGTCCAACAGCCCGGTCGTCGAGCCCGCTGCCGCGGCCGCGGCCCAGGAGCGCCAAGGACAGCTGCACGACGCCGGCCCCCCGTCCACCGCAGACGGGTGGAATTCCCTGAGTGTGCCGCTAGGGCCGATGGGCGTTACAGGGTTGACAGGGGAAGGTAGCACGAGGAAGTGTGGGGAGGAGGAGAGGCACGCAGAGTGGGCCGGAGAGGATACGGACCTCACGCTGTTGCTGTCCGACATTAGCATACAGCTGTCAAGGCTGCAAGACACGGTGGCGGCGCCTTCGGGGGCGGGCCCGGGAGGGAGCGACAGGCCCGCCCGAGGGGGGCCATGGGAGGCCGGGCATGACGGCCTGGAGTGGCGGCTTTGCCTGGAGGCTCCGAGCACGATAGTGCGGGCGCGCCTCAGCCGCGATGGGAGTAAGCGGGTGGAGATGCGGCTGCTGCGGTGGGTGGCGAGCATGGGGCGGGGCGGGGAAGGGAGGGCGCACAGGATGCCCGCGGGGTGGCAGATGTTAGGGCTCGTTGGGCCGGCCGCGGAGGGTGAGCTGGCGGCGGGGGCGACGCCCACATCGGCGCGCGTGCGACTGTCGCAGAGCGACTGCGGCGCCACAGCATTGGATGCGGAGATGAGCTCCGTGTGCTGTACAGTGCACGGCGACACCGTGGGCCATGCGCTGCGGCTTCTGGGCGCCGTGCAGGCGGAGGTCGGGGGGAGCGCCGCACGGAGGAGTGCGTCAGGGGGGGGGGCTGCGGACAAGGAGGCTGCAGAGCCCAATGGGGAGGCGGAGCGCCGGAGAGATGGCGGCGAAGGGGATGGAGGGCTGGGTAGGGGCGGCGCTGGGAAGGGCCGTGAGGCAGAAATGAGCCTGCGGCTGCGTGGATGCCAGGTGGTGCTGCCCGAGCACGTGGGCGGAGATCCTGGCTGTTGCGCCCGCGTGAACCTCCCGCATGTCGAGGTGAATCTGCCGGTGCACCGGTGTGACAGTCCTCTGGACGGGTGGCCGCTAGGGGGCAGGGAGGGGTCTAGCGTAGCGCTGCCCGCCCGCATGACTGCAGCCGCCAAGAACCTGTCGATGGTGCTCGTGGAGGGCGCGCCCGTGCCTGCGTGGGGAGGGGTCGAGGACGACTCGAAGTGGGCTGCAGCGGCGGCCGAGGCAGCCACGGGAGCGCCCACCCTATCTGCCACCTCTGGCAGCCCTCCCTCGGCTGCGAAGCGCCGGGCTGTGCGGCACGCCGTCGTCAGCGACATGGACCTCCACCTCATCGCCACTGCAGGTGACCCCACCTCCCCCCCTACCCTTTCCCCTCGGGTCCCTGCATCTCCCTTTATGGCCACTTGCGGGCAACTCTTGGAGGGCGGGCACGTCAGCATTGTTCAATTGTGGCCACGCTGGCTCTGTTAGCGGACAGGCATGCTGGCACCACTCGGGGAAACTTGTGGCCCGAGAGGCGGCGGAACCTGTGCGCACGGCTTGGGCACACTGTACAAAGGGGAGGAAATGTGCGTGCTGGACTCCCCCTCTTTTGGGGGCTCCTCCACTCTGGGCAGATTTCCTTTTCTCACCTGCAGAGACTTGAGACGCGCCTGCAGAGGCTGAGACGCAGAGACTGAGACGCTGACAACTGCTCCCGCTCTTTCTTCCCTTCGCCCCCCTCCCTCTCCGCCCTCGGCTGCTCCTCCCATCGGCCCACAGCCCTCTGACCCCGCAACCCGCTGGTGACGCGAGCAGCATCATCGAGCAGCTGACCGTGGACTATCATGTGCTACGACTTGGGCTGGCTCTGGCCCCGGCTCACTTGGCGGTGGTGGAGCGGCTGTTGAGAGGCAACCTGCGCCCGATGCAGCTCGAGCTTGCCCGCTTCGCCGCGCGCTTGCCGTCGCACTCGCCCAAAACGCCCACGTCGCCGTCCACAACCGCAACCCCTGCCATTGCCCAGATGGCCCCAGCGTCCACGGCAGCGCCGCCGCCGCCGCCTCCAGCCCCCAGCCCAATGCACATACGGCTCCGGCTTGAGAGTTTTTGCATGGAGCTTGGGGAGCATCGGGCGGGGGCTGCAGGCCCGGGGCAGCTGCGCCTGCACCTGGGAGGGTTCGTGGCGGAGACGCACCTCGCGGATGGCTGCGTGCTCGTGCAGACGGTGTGGCGCGAGCTGGCGCTGCGAGCCTGTGCGGAGTCCGGCGACGTGGACCTCTTCCGCCTCGACGCCCAGCAGGTCAGACCTCCCTCCCTCAATCCCTCCTCGAGGCCCTCCCGAGCTCCCCTTTCTCTCGCGGCTCCCGTCTGGAGACGAGGATGGCGGGAGCTGCCCGCCGCGGCATGACACGTGGCGATGTGGCGCGCCTGGCGCGCCGCTGATCACATCGGGATACACCAGTCGCGTGATCTTTGGTCCTGCGCGATGAGCATGCCGCGAGACTCTTGTCCTAGGAGGCCGCGCGATGAGCTCGCCGCGAGAGTCTTGTCCTAGGAGGCCGCGCGATGAGCTCGCCGCGAGACTCTTGTCTTAGGAGGCCGCGCGATGAGCTCGCCGCGAGACTCTTGTCCTAGGAGGCCGCGCGATGAGCTCGCCGCGAGACTCTTGTCCTAGGCGGCCGCGCGATGAGCTCGCCGCGTGACTATTGTCCTAGGAGGCCGCGCGATGAGCTCGCCGCTAGCGTCTTGTCCTAGGAGGCCGCGCGATGAGCTCGCCGCGTGACTCCTGTCCTAGGAGGCCGCGCGATGAGCTCGCGGCGTGACTCTTGTCCAAGGAGGCCGCGCGATGAGCTCGCCGCGTGACTCTTGTCCTAGGAGGCCGCGCGATGAGCTCGCCGCGAGACTCTTGTCCTAGGCGGCCGCGCGATGAGCTCGCCGCGTGACTATTGTCCTAGGAGGCCGCGCGATGAGCTCGCCGCTAGCGTCTTGTCCTAGGAGGCCGCGCGATGAGCTCGCCGCGAGAGTCTTGTCCTAGGAGGCCGCGCGATGAGCTCGCGGCGTGACTCTTGACCAAGGAGGCCGCGCGATGAGCTCGCCGCGTGACTCTTGTCCTAGGAGGCCGCGCGATGAGCTCGCCGCGAGACTCTTGTCCGAGGAGGCCGCGCGATGAGCTCGCCGCGAGAGTCTTGTCCTAGGAGGCCGCGCGATGAGCTCGCCGCGAGACTCTTGTCCTAGGAGGCCGCGCGATGAGCTCGCCGCGAGACTCTTGTCCTAGGAGGCCGCGCGATGAGCTCGCCGCGAGACTCTTGTCCTAGGAGGCCGCGCGATGAGCTCGCCGCGAGACTCTTGTCCTAGGAGGCCGCGCGATGAGCTCGCCGCGAGAGTCTTCTCCTAGGAGGCCGCGCGATGAGCTCGCCGCTAGAGGCTTGTCCTAGGAGGCCGCGCGATGAGCTCGCCGCGAGAGGCTTGTCCTAGGAGGCCGCGCGATGAGCTCGCCGCTAGAGGCTTGTCCTAGGAGGCCGCGCGATGAGCTCGCCGCGAGAGGCTTGTCCTAGGAGGACATTTCCGTAACTGTAGCCGGGAGCGACACAGAGCTGCTCCCGTAACATTCTGGAACTGTTAACCTAGCTTTATTATTTGGGTCTGCCCCTGGAAAGGTGGCTGTACCAATTTTAATTTAATTGCAAGAAAAAATTGGCGACTTTGCCGCCATGTTATCAGCTACCTTTTCCGAGATTTTCAACGAAGATGCTCAGTTGTCACAGACTCTCGTTGCCGCGAAGCTTGGACCGTTGGTTACAGCCGCTCCGTTGCCCGTCACTTTCGCTCGCCAGGTCATTGATGCTATCGCTGCGCTTCCTGAGATTTGCCAGTGTGAGTTGGTTCCGGAGCCAGTACCTCTCGAGCTGTTGGAGCATTGGACGGCCGTTTGGCACGTCTTTCATTCCGCGAAGTTGCGCGCAGCTCTGGAGGCTCAGGCGCCCATGATTATCAGTGTGGTGGAGGAAGCTCTTGCCGTATTTCTGGGAGTGACCCAGAGAGAAATATTGGAACTGCCAGAGTTGTCCTGCTTGGGGCGTGAGGATCATCAATTTTGCTCCGCGACCAAGTGCGCTAGCCGTAACCGAGCGCCTACGTCAGCTGCCTTCGACACATGTGGCCGCGCTCATTGCGTTCAGACCAGGCTGGTGGCCCACCTCGTCCATGATTACCAGCGTCGCCCTAAACCTGCTGAGTGCGGATTCTGCAGTGGAGAGTGCCCATTTCTGCCCGTCTCAGTGTTCGAGCCTGCTCCTCGTCATTTTGGCCGTTGTCGTGGCTGCCAATATCCGGTTCATCTCAGTTGTTTGAATACCCTCTACGTGGATGGGAAATACGCGTTCGAGCCTGGGGAGAAGACGCACATTTTATGCTCAGAGTGCTGGCTGTCGTCACCTCAGTTCATTGTGCACGCATTGCGCACTGTGGACGAGGCGCAGGGACGTCAGCTCGATTGGCTGGTTATTTTACCCGTCCACAAGGTAAAAACTGCGAACCGTTATTTCCGTCGCGTGGTAAACGCCTCAGAGGAGTTCGACCAGCGGCGGACAGAACTGGGCCTTCCTGACGCTTACGAAGGCGAGGATGAGGGCGAGGAGGTCATCTCAGCTACGGCTACCCCTCCACCCAGCTCGCATCCTGAGCTGGCACGTAAGAAGGCACTCCGCGCCTCCCTGCTTGAGTCGGTGCGCAAGTCGAGTGCTCGTGCGTCGCCTGCTTCAAGTGAGGTGGATTCTCAGCGTGGCGAGCGACAGCCGTTAAGCCCAGCGAAGCAGCTGCCTCATCATTTTGGTGCGTTATCCCATGGAGGGGGCACCTCTGTCGCTCCAGTGGAGGAGAAGTACATCCCGCCGGGTCGCCGCGTGCAACCTGAGCCTCGTCGCCCCTCTCCCGCCGAGATTGACGAAGCGGTTGCTGTCGCAAACGCTGTTCCGTTGCCAGGTGAGAGCGACATGGCGAAGGGACTGCTGCCTTTTCAGCACACCGTGGTGGACCACGAAGGAGCTGACTTTCGACGTCACGTCGCGGCCGAAGTGAAACGGCAAGCTCACGGTGCTACCGGTTATCCGGGAGGTAAACCCACCTTCGAGCATCTTGTCAGCCTTCGCACTCCACGACTCGCCTTAGCTGACCACGTCACCGGTGCTATTGACGGCCTGAAGCCTGACGATCCCGCTAGTCCCTCCCAAGTGGGGTGGGAACGCTTCGTCAACTACTCTGGCAACGGGACATCGAAGTATGCGAAGGCGCAGATGCTTCGTATCATGTTCGTCCACACGCTGGGCGAGTCGTCCGAGTTTCAGCACACGCCACTTCAGGCGTCGGCAGCTGACTTGATCCAAGACGGCTCGTCGATCCGTGTGAGGGACAACGTGCTGTTCCCCTCGCACGGGCGTTTCGTGGCGTGGTGCCAGAAGTTAGTGGAGGAGTACACTCAGATCCGTGACAGCGGGTTGGGCACCTACGAGCCGTCCCACCCGCTGTACGATTTGGTTTACCGGTCCGCCACTCTCGTCATCTCACGGGTGGAATACATGTTGGAGTTGGTGGATCACATGCGCACGGAGTGGCCGACCCTGCGGTTTGAGGCTGCCTACCTCCTTCTCACGACACACTACATCACGGAGCGTTGGTCTCGTTACCCCTTCGCCCAGTCGTCCATCCAGGACCGCGAGCTCCTGCAGCTGGGTCTGTCCGAGGACATTGGGTCCACTCGTCGTGACAACATCCGGCAGTTTGTGAAAGAGGTGTTCCCTCTCACGGCCCTTCAACGTTTGCTTGGCCGAGTGAACATCCAACTGCCCTCCGACGTGCACCCCACACCTTGGTCAGCTCCATCCTTGGCGGGATCGTCTTCTCCGACGGTCTTGCAGCAGGGTTCAGCGACGCCCGCGGCGCCAGCGGCCCAAACCTTAGCGGCTGCCGCGGGGCCTACCCGCCCTCCTGGTCCTCATGTGTGCCCTTTATGTGGAGGTGACCATCTTTATCGTGTCAACTTCTACGAGCACACTGGCCCCATCACGAAGCCGTGCAACCGCTCCAAGAACGTCGATGGCGTCAGGAAGCGGTGCACGAAGAAGCACGCCTTCACTGGACCGCTGCAGACCCCGTGTGACTTCACGGAGGTGGTAGCGGGAGCCTGAAGGTCTGGCAAGCCACCCTCAGCAAACTGTGATTTGCCCTGTTCACCTCCTCGACTTGTTACTGGTATCTCATGTGGGAGTTCCAGACCATTGTCAACTAGTGGGCAGGGTTCTGATTCGTATGTCAGAACCCCTGGCGGCAGAACTTCAATCTCTGTCAACGACGAAGTGACACTTTCTATGGTGTCCCGGTCATTCCCTGTTATTGGGGACGTCGACACCGCAGCGGGCTGCGGTGCTGACTCATCTCCGCCTACACAGTTCTCTCCCTCGCCATCGAGGGTAGCGGCGCCAGACTTCCGAAGGAAGTTTCTTCAGCTCATCCTGACCGAGCTTCGGTATTGGTACCCAGAGGGTTGTCCGGCACCGGACAGCCCCAACATCGACATGTACACTGACTCAGCTCAGCTTTTTAAAGCTCAGCTCATGACTTATGGCGACCAGTTCTACACTGGAGCCAACCTTTCTCCTCCTCTTCAACACCTCCAGGACAGATTGTCTTGGCAACGTCTCCGTGTCCGTGGTGCTCGGAAGACTTTCCTTGTAGTCTACACCACGGATGGCACCCACAGACTATTGGTGCTAAAGGTCCCACCTGGTAAGTTCTCCAGTGAGGAGGAACGGTGGGAGCATGCCCGACGGCAGATGACCTTCCATGACACGGCGGTTGGCCTTTATGCTCCTGGTGTCCGTTACACCGAGGCACTTTATGACTGGTTCCGACCGGGGGAAGAATCCTTGGCCCAAGGCTGCCGGGAGGGGCATCGGATGCAGTTTGTCCGACGTCCTGAACGGTATAAGCGGGACAATCACCCCAGCTGCTATGAGTATGCTGACCGCTCTGAGGCGGACCTGGTGAGAGCAGCAGAGAAAGGGGTCCTGGAAGGCCCCCTCCACTACGAGCCCTGGTGTATCACTCCACTGGGCTCCATCTACAGTCCTGAGAAGGACAAGTTCCGTAACGTGTGGAACGCCAGAGCCTCCAGAGTCAATGAGGCCATGGCCCCTGCTACAGCTACTTATGACTACTTGGAGGACATCCTCCGTCTGCAGCGGCCCAAGTGTTGGCAACATGGGTGGGACCTTTCAGATGCCTTCTGGAACAACCCCCGGTACCAGCCTCACTGTGACTATATGGGCGTCATGACCCCGGTCACTAAGCAGTTCTACCGGGCCAGACAAGACATGTTTGGATTTGCTGATGCTCCTCAGCACCAGGCCGACATCTCCCGTGTGTTCAAGCGGATGCTGAACGAGACAGTACACCGCGACGGACGGTCCGAGTGCACGGGTATCTTTGTTGACGACGGTCACTCCATTGTTGACTCCTCCTTGAGTTTGACCGAGGCCACGGGCCGAGCACAGGCCGAGTTGGATCAGTTGGACACAGTGGGGGTCAAGGTGTCTGTACACAAGACCCAGTGGCCGGCTACCACCAAGGACTTTGTGGGCAGGGAGATCGACTCTGTTACTCAGTTGGTGGGAGCCTCAGAGACCAGACGCCAGAAGTACATTGGCTTGGCAGAGCAATTGGCCCAGCAGTACCCAGTGGGTCGGCTGGTGCCTCGCCGGGAGCTCGCTTCAGTTCTTGGTAAGATGCAGTTCCTGTCCCCTTTGGTTCGGGGTGGTCAGAACTTGCTCTGCCCTATTTACAGAGCCAGAGACCGCTTCACAGAGTCCTGGACCTCTCAGCGGTCCGCTCGAGAGCAATGGGGAGAAGAGGTCACTGTGGACTATGACCCCTTTGCTCGGGAGTGTATGGCTCGTTATTGTGATCGACTCCGTGAGGCCCCCACTCGGCGCTATTACCTCGAGGACACTCCTCAGGTATCGGGTTGGTGGACGGGACTACACTCTGGAGACCGGCCTTACCTCACGGCTCACTGGTGTACACCAGAGGGGGTGGCAGCACCGACCATGGATGCTTCTGGCTGGCAAGGTGGTATTGCTTATAAGGACTGGAGACACATCCTGTCTTTTCCTCCTGAAGAACGGGCTCCTCACAAGAGCTCCAACTTCCGGGAGGCGAGCACCACTGCAGCCACAGTCGAGCTCATGGGACCCCATCATTGTGGGGAGCGCCTCCTGCTGCGGTCTGACAACTCCACAACTGTGAGTATTGTCAACCGTCAGGGCACTATGGCCCCCGAGCTTTGGCCGGTGGCGGAGCGGATGTTTGCTGCGGCTGAGCGTTATGATCTTGATTTGGCTGCCGAGCACATTCCGGGTGTTGAGAATGACCTGTCCGACGGTCTGTCGCGGTTTGTCCGGCACAAGGACTTCTCTGATTGGCAGTACCGCAGGGACGAGTTTGACAGCTTGGCCCCGTTGGTGGAGCACCCCTTCACTCTTGATGCGGGAGCCGACCCAGTGGGCACCAATGCCCATCTGCCTCGGTATTGCTCTGTTGTTGACAGCTTCCTGGATCGGTGTATCGAGGGGGAGAAGGTCTATGGCAACCCAGACTTCGACCTCATTGGGGAGTACCTTCAGCACTTCCTGAAGGGGCAGTTGTTGTCTCCTACCACCACAGCTGGTACCTTTGTGATACCTATGTGGGACACGTACTGGTGGTGGCCTTTGCTGAAGGGGGCCCGAGTGCTGAAGTTCTACCCGAGGCATTCACACCTGTTCACGTCACCGGAGTGGCGGACCCTGGCACGGGGTGATGGCACTTTTGCATTTGGTGATGAGCGAGCCTACCGAGGACCTACTCAGTGGCCGGTGTTGGTGGTGCATTTCCCGCCCGTTATGGCGTGCAGGCGAGGTGTTACAGCAGCTCAGGCGCCTCGTGGAGCTACTGGCCAGCGAGATTGGAGGGCCGTGCCAGTACTGTCGGGGGACCCAGCACGTGATCGCAAGCTGTTGTTTGGAATGCTCTCGACTACTGTGCCAGGCCTGCGGAGGAGTTAGTGTGGGCCTCACGGGCTTCGTGCGGTGCTCCCGCTGCTTGGTGATCAGTGTTGGCATTGTACAGTCTGGCGGGAGCCTGACCTTGTTGGTGAGCACTCTACTGGGGATGAGGACCCGGCTGTCCACGGATCGTGTCCACCTTCGGGGGGTCCGGGACGTGCAGAAGTTCATGGCCTTGTACTTGGATCATGGGCTCCCGGCCTCCAGTGAGGACGTGTTGCACTACGCCGCTTACGCGGTGGAGCTCCGTCCCTTCCGATTGGACTCCTCTTCGGTCAGGAACTACCTGTCGGGCCTGTCAGCATGGCACATTGAGCTGGCCCAACTGGCTAAAGATGCACGGTTGGTGGGACCGGACGGGGGGGGCCTGCGGGTGGCCAATCCGTGTAGGCATCCCCAGGTCATTGTGATCTTGGTGGTGCTGGACAAGCGCTACTAGAAGCCCTCTAAGGCCAAGGGATCCTGGACCTTACGGCAGTGGTTGGCTATATACAGGGGCGGGTTCTGCATGAGGACCCGTTATGGCCGCCATCACCGGCTCTTGTTCCTGTTCTGCACCTTTGGTTGCCTCCGGAAGGGGGCCACGGAGCAGTTGCGGGTGTACTTCCGGTTGCAGCAGACGGAGGAGGGAGTGGCTATCCAGTGGTTGGAACCCCCTGACCCCATGCAGCCGTATGTTATGGTGGTGCGGACGGACGGCGAGCTCTCGCCTTACGTCCGGGGCTACCTCAGTATGGACAAGAATGTGGACCAGCGGAAGCCTCGTAAGTTCTATCTGCCGGCGGAGGTCCCGGCTTTGGGTCTCTCGCCGGTGGAGGAGCTGGAGGATTACATCGTTGCCTCTGGTCTTCCGTCCGGCTCACGCCTGTTCAGCGCCCCCAAAGGGGCGACGGGCTGGCATTACACCCCGTATCGTGGAAGCCCGGGCTAATTAGCCCGTTGGAAGCAGAGCAGGCTCTGGTGATACGAGATTGGACTGAGCATGGACTCAGGAGCGCTCTCCGTAAGTGACAGTATGCAGTATTCAGTTTTATATGGTAGAATGGTTGGACTTGCAGGGCACCGATGATGTAGCCCTGCAGTTGCTTCCGAGGCAGTGGGTTGTGGATTCACCACATCTGAGTGTACCACGAAGCATTTGTATTCAACATCCTGCCATTATTCCGAGCAAAGCCATTGCAGCAAAATGTTTAGCGCAGCGGTGGAAAGTCTTAAGAGTTTTCGAGTTTTTGATGCAATTAAAGGCGACGCGGTTCCGAGATTCCCAGATCGACTTTTTACGACTGCCGAAGTCAGAAGAGCAAAAAAATCCGTGCAGATTTTATTTCAGAGTGACCGAAGGCAAGTTTGTGAGACAGTGTTGAGATTCAGTATGACCGATGACACATTTCCGTAACTGTAGCCGGGAGCGACACAGAGCTGCTCCCGTAACATTCTGTTCAAATTGGAGTGCAACAGAATTTTTGTGGTTTCAGACTTTCAGAATCCGTGACTCCTGCTGCAGTAGAGCCGAATGACACATGTAGCTCCGTGACACAAACAGATGTACAAGTAGCCACGAAGCGACACGCCTGTTCAGCTCTGTTCCTTTTGCTCTTGCAAACAGGAACTTCACGGGTACCTACGGTACTCTGTGAGGCACACTGCAAATCCGATTTTGTAAATTTTCTTCACCTGTTTCACCGGTAAAACAGTAGAGTAGGTAGTGACTAGACCACTTGGTTGTACGACGGCGATCGAACGACGACAGGAGATCTGACAGTGAAGTCGCGGGGACGGCGTTACGACTTCAAACGACGGCTTCACAGCGACTACGACAGTACGATTGACTTCACTGTTACTCCTCTGAGGGAGAGAGAATGGCTGGATCTTCGAAGAGCAAGGCAGCAGAGGATTTCCCTCCCCTCCCGGCGAAGCCTGACATCGGGCAGACTTCCCCTTCCCCGGCAGCACCGTCCACTCAGGACGTGCTGTTACAACAAATTTTGACGATGCAAAAGCAGCAGAGTGAGCTGCTTGAGATGCAGAGGCAGCAGGCAGAAGATCATCGACTGCTGCGTGCCGATCATCAACGTCTAGCACAAATCAACGTTGAGCTGGAGGCGAAGGTGGCAGCGAAGTCTGGGACTTCTGACCCGGAATCCGCAGCCACGTCCGCCGAGAAACTCCTGGAGAGAAGGAAGAAGCTGGACTACGTGCCAGCAGCCTCCGTCAACCCGTTCCCAACGCGTCCGGCGACACTGGCAACGAGGATGCCGCAGTTGTACGACCTACACGGCAACAAGACGTACGACTCGCTCTCCAAGAAGTCCAACTCTTCCATGAAGTACGAGTGCATGGTGCTGGCTCCAGCGCTGTCCTACTTGCACGACGTGGTGACCGCGTGCAACCAGACGTTGGACGAACATGAGGACGTCGGATTGTCACTGAGAGACTTACTGAAACACTGCCACGAGGTTACCAACTCTGTCCACGGCGTGTACGCTTTACTGTGTAACCGGTGGACGATGCTGGAACTGCGCGGGCAGCTGGAGCAGGAGCCGGGTTCTTCACAGCGGGGAGGACAAGAAGCTCTTCGCGCGAAGCTGCAGTTCGTGGAGGACAGGGTCTACCAGGCAGCGGACGGCGTGGTGGCGGACGAGGTGTTGCAGCAATGGCTGAACGACTTCGACAAGAACCGCGGCAGAGCAGTGCTGAACATTGCGTCCAAGAACGCGGCCAACGCGGAAACGCGGGTTCCGAAAGATCCACGGGACCGTGAGCGCTGGAAGGAGCGTAAGAACAAGGAGAAGGACGGTACGAAGCAGCCTACCGACAAAGGCGGCGGCAAAGGCCGGGGCGGAAAGCCCGCGGCCGATGCGTGATGTGCGTGCCGCCACCCCCTCCAGCGCAACAGCCCTCTCCGGGCGCTGGACGGGGGAAACTCACCTTGCAGCAGCGGGTGAGACAGCGGAGGGGAGCATGGCGCGCGGCGGGCGCCAGTTCCGAGGTGATGCAATGGATTACTCACGGGGTGAAGTTGAGGTGGAAGCGCGGGCCTCCACCTCCGTTCGACCACGGGGTGTCACTGAGGGATGCGACGCGGCAGCAGCAGGTGTGGCTGGACGCGGAGAAGGAGAGGCTGCTAGAGAACGGGGCCTGGACGAGAGCGACGAGAAGATCTCACGTTTCGCGCGCTTTTTTGGTGCCGAAACCGGGTACGAACAAGTGGAGACTGGTGGTGGACTTCCGATGGCTGAACCAGTGGTGTGTAAAAAATCGTGTGAAGATGGAGACGCTGAAGAAACTAAGGAGACTGGCGAAACCGGGCGACTGGTGCTTCAGCTTCGACCTCCAGGACGGTTTTCACGCGCTGGGAATCCACCCGGACTTCCAGAAGTTCATGCAGTTCGACCTGCAAGGGGACCTGCTTCAATGTTCAGCGATGCCGTTCGGATGGAGCGACTCTCCGAGAGTTTTCTGCAAGTTCGTACGCGTGATGGTGGAGGCTTTGCGTTCGCCACAGGCGGCGGAGGATCGCAGAGAAATCAAAAGACTGCGGGACGGTTCCGCAGTACGACAGCGATGGTCAGTCCGTCGCAGGACCGGTGGTGCTGGCGGGGACGCGAACCGTCACAGTGGAATGCGAGTGCTACCGTACATGGACGATTTTCTGGTGCTGGTCGACTCTCAGCGAGAAGGCTTTCTGCGTCGAGAAAAAGTTCAACTGGTGCTTCATCGACTTGGCCTACGGCGGAACGAGAAGAAGGGCCACTGGGAGCCAACGCAGGTGGTGGAGCACCTCGGGCTGGAGGTGGACCTGAAGCTGGGACAATTCCGTGTGACAGAACGACGGGTGCACAAAATCCACGCAAAGGCGAAGGAGATCCTGTGCGATGCAGCGAGAAATCGGAGGTGGATTCCTGCCAGGAGACTGGCGTCCTTCACGGGACTCTGCCAATCCGTGTACTTGGCAGTACCAGCGGCGCGGCTCTACCTACGGGAGCTCTACTTCGTGCTGGCGGAGAAACGCAGCTGGGGAGCGAAGGTAAAAATCTCACGTTCAGCTCGGGGGGACTTAGAATGGTGGTCCAGGCTGCCTGTGATGAGCAGGTGGAACGGACGCAAAATCTGGAGATCCCCGACGAGAGCGAAGGTGCACACGGACTCTTCGATGACGGCGTGGGGAGGAGTGCTGAACCTGAAGTTCCCCGCGCGAGGTTTCTGGCCAGACGAGATGCGCTGCTGGCACATTACGCACCTAGAACTGGAGGCCGTGTACAAGACCGTACAGGCGTTCTTGCAGGAGCTGGAGGGCAAGGTCGTACGACTCTACTGCGACAACCAGGCGGTGGTGGCGATGCTGTCACACTTCACCTCCAGAAACCCGGACCTGATGAGGAGAATGAGGAGACTCTGGCTGCTACTGGATCTGCACGACATCGAGTTGCAGGCTCGGTACATCCGCAGCGAGGCCAACGTGTGGGCCGACAACCTTTCGCGTTGCGAGGATTTGGACGACTGGAGGCTGAATCGAGACTGGTTCGTGTGGGCCAACAAGCAGTGGGGGCCCTACACAGTCGACCGGTTCGCTTCCGAGATCTCCGCGCAGCTTCCTCGGTACTACGCTGCGTGGAAAGACCCGAAGTGCGAAGGTGTGGACTCTCTGACGTACGACTGGCGGGGGGAGAACAATTGGGTGAACCCCCCGTGGGCGCTGCTGGACGAGGTGGCGCACAAGCTGCGGGAGGAGGGGGCCGCTGCTACGGTGGTGGCTCCGTACTGGCCGGGACAGTCCTGGTTCAGGGAGCTGGAAGCCCTGGCCACCGGCCTGCGAAGCCGTAACATTCTGGAACTGTTAACCTAGCTTTATTATTTGGGTCTACCCCTGGAAAGGTGGCTGTACCAATTTTAATTTAATTGTACCCGACCCAGCCCTCCCGGTTGGACTTGCAGGGCACCGATGATGTAGCCCTGCAGTTGCTTCCGAGGCAGTGGGTTGTGGATTCACCACATCTGAACTCGCCGCGAGACTCTTGTCCTAGGAGGCCGCGCGATGAGCTCGCCGCGAGACTCTTGTCCTAGGAGGCCGCGCGATGAGCTCGCCGCGAGAGTCTTGTCCTAGGAGGCCGCGCGATGAGCTCGCCGCGAGAGTCTTGTCCTAGGAGGCCTTGCGATGAGCTCGCCGCGAGACTCTTGTCCTAGGAGGCCGCGGGATGAGCTCGCCGCGAGAGTCTTGTCCTAGGAGGCCGCGCAATGAGCTCGCCGCGTGACTCTTGTCCTAGGAGGCCGCGCGATGAGCTCGCCGCGTGACTCTTGTCCTAGGAGGCCGCGCGATGAGCTCGCCGCGAGACTCTTGTCCGAGGAGGCTGCGCGATGAGCTCGCCGCGAGAGGCTTGTCCTAGGAGGCCGCGCGATGAGCTCGCCGCGTGACTCTTGTCCTAGGAGGCCGCGCGATGAGCTCGCCGCGTGACTCTTGTCCTAGGAGGCCGCGCGATGAGCTCGCCGCGAGACTCTTGTCCTAGGAGGCCGCGCGATGAACTCGCCGCGAGACTCTTGTCCTAGGAGGCCGCGCGATGAGCTCGCCGCGAGAGGCTTGTCCTAGGAGGCCGCGCGATGAGCTCGCCGCGTGACTCTTACGATGTCCTCCCTAGGAGGCCGCGCGATGAGCTCGCCGCGAGACTCTTGTCCTAGGAGGTCTTGCGATGAGCTCGCCGCGAGACTCTTGTCCTAGGAGGCCGCGGGATGAGCTTGCCGCGAGAGTCTTGTCCTAGGAGGCCGCGCGATGAGCTCGCCGCGTGACTCTTGTCCTAGGAGGCCGCGCGATGAGCTCGCCGCGTGACTCTTGTCCTAGGAGGCCGCGCGATGAGCTCGCCGCGTGACTCTTGTCCTAGGAGGCCGCGCGATGAGCTCGCCGCGTGACTCTTGTCCTAGGAGGCCGCGCGATGAGCTCGCCGCGTGACTCTTGTCCTAGGAGGCCGCGCGATGAGCTCGCCGCGTGACTCTTGTCCTAGGAGGCCGCGCGATGAGCTCGCCGCGAGACTCTTGTCCGAGGAGGCTGCGCGATGAGCTCGCCGCGAGACTCTTGTCCTAGGAGGCCGCGCGATGAGCTCGCCGCGAGAGTCTTGTCCTAGGAGGCCGCGCGATGAGCTCGCCGCGAGAGTCTTGTCCTAGGAGGCCTTGCGATGAGCTCGCCGCGAGACTCTTGTCCTAGGAGGCCGCGGGATGAGCTCGCCGCGAGAGTCTTGTCCTAGGAGGCCGGGCGATGAGCTCGCCGCGTGACTCTTGTCCTAGGAGGCCGCGCGATGAGCTCGCCGCGTGACTCTTGTCCTAGGAGGCCGCGCGATGAGCTCGCCGCGAGAGTCTTGTCCGAGGAGGCCGCGCGATGAGCTTGCCGCTAGAGTCTTGTCCTAGGAAGTACTTCCCAGGGAGATAATTTCCGAGACATGGGTGGTGCTCAGAAGCACCTTTGTTTCACTACAAACTTTGAGGACTTCTAGGGAGGTGGTCTGCAACCAGGGTTGCCGAAGAGTCAGCCCAACTGCAGGCCTCACGGCTTCTGCAACTTCCTTGCTTCCGGGCGGTCGGGTGTGGGAAACTTTTTGAATTGGTAGACTCGGACACATCTTGGCGACCTCAGAAACATCTTGGCCCCGTACACTACCCGTGCACAAAACATCAACTGGCCCACCAACCTCTGCACCTCCTTTACTCTCACTGTCTTCAGCACTGCCATCTCTCTGCAGGCTAAGGCCACCTTCTGGACTCGGCTCTCCTCCACACTCATCGTCACAATCCCCAGTCCTGAGTAGTTGGACTGCAGTCTAATTCCTAAGAAGACCAAATCCTGCCTAGGTGACTCCACCTTCTCCGGGGCCACCTCAAATCCCAAATACTCAACAAGCTTCAGCAGCATCTCAAACCCCCGCTGACAATCCTCTTCCGAGTCAGCCACCAAAATAAAGTCATCCAAGTACACCACAATCCCCGGGAAGCCTCTCTGCTGCATCATCAATTTCACCAGTTGAGTTATGTCGTGAAAGAGCCCCGGGGCAGCTTTGACCCCGAAGGGAAACCTCGTGTCAATCCTCAGCACTCCTCCGAACTCACTCGCCAAGAACCTCCACAGTGGCGCAGCAATCCCCACAAATCTGTACGCACTTTTCAAGTCAATCTTGGCCATAAAACTGTATGGCTGCAACAGACCAAAGGCTTCCTCCACAGACTGGAACCTTCTCTTGTCAATCTCACAATTGTCGTTCACAGACAGTCCTACAGGTCTAGACAGGTCGTGCACAATCCTCTCTTTCACCTTTCCATCCACAACTCTTAGTACAATCCCAAGAGCAGACACACCGGGCACACTTTCAACATCTGTGCGCACCATCCTTCCCGCTGCCTCTTCCTCTTGCAGCTTCATCTCGACCTTCTCCTCGTGCTCCGGTGGCACATAGTTCTCCACTCGGAAGAACTCCTCTGGCTCAGCCTGCTGCCACGAGAAACCCGTAGCAATCCCCCGAACCACTGCTTCCGCGCCCGGCAACCCCCAGGCTGCCTGCGCCCATCTGTCCGCCCGCAGCGTAAGTGGCGACACCACTGCGCCCACCGCCTCCACATCCTGCAGGTACTGTCGGTGGTCTGCCTCCGGCACGCCGTATGACGCCAGCGATACTCCCACCGCGGTGAACAACGCCAAAAACTTCGCTGTCCAGGTCCTCTCCGGCTTGCGCGCCCTCTTCCGCGCTGCCTCCTCCTTTCCTCCTGCCGGTTCCCTCAATACAGGCGAAACCGGCTCCCGTACCTCCTCCCGTTCCTCCTCTACCACTGCTAGTCATTTTTCGCATTCCGACGCCCCGTGCGCTGCCGACTTGCACTTGCGGCACGCGTGGATAAATCCACAATCCTTCCCTTTCTTACACCCGCGCGCGAGTTGAAAGAAGTCACACACCGCGTCCTTCCGGTCACCTTAACCTTTTCCACTTTGTCCCGGGTGTCACGAGTGCCCTTCCCTCGGCTGCCCTTGTCGTCGAGAAGACGCCGGCTCGCCTCCCCCAGGGTCTCCAGAAACTGGTACTGGAAACGGAAACCCAACTGTATTGGGTCCCACGACACAATCCTTCCCGCAATCATGTCATCCCGAACCTGCGTGTCAAAGTCATACAGGTCCGACCACGCATACCTGTTGTCCAGGCTCACAATCCAAGAAACATAGTTCAAAAAGTGCTCCCGCTCCGACTCAGGCTCAATCTTTTCTACCATCTTCATGTTTTGCGCCAAGAACTGCGCTTTTGTCAGACGCGGAACCGACACCGACCTCATCTCTCCCGAAACTGGGTCAGCAACAATCTGCTTCCTCAGCTTCGCGCAAGGCGCCTCCCTCAGAGCGAGGAACGAGCTTTCACCTTTTCCTGTTGCGGGCACATAGCCCGCCACCTTCTGCATCAGGAACGCGTCCATCCGTCGCTTCAGGTCCTCGTCCCGCGCCAGATCATCCGGCGAGATACCTGCACCTTTCTTACCTCGCTTGGTCCTCTCCGCCGTCGCAACCTCTTCCCCCTCCTCAAACACAGTGTCATCCGCTTCCTCCTCCTCTTCATTCTCACTTTCGTCCTCCCGCGCCCGCTTGTCGCCGGAACGGTGCCCTGACGCCGACTGCTGCGGCACCTCCGGGGGCTTGAAGCCCATCTGCGTGACCAGCACCTCCACGCACTGCTCTGCTGCCTCCACCAGCGCTGCCACGAAAGCCGGTCTCTCCCTCGCTGGCGGTTTCAGAATCGCCTTCTCCGTCACCTTTCCTCTGTCGTTCCGCACCGCAGGCGTAAAGACGCCGAGCGCCACCGCATAGTCCAGCATCTCACCCGCGCTCTCCACGTCTGCTTTCTCAAAGAAACGAACGCACCGATCCAACGCTGGCGCTACCGCGTCACACTTCTTTTCCACTCCACCGTTCATCGCTAGCATACGCGTCACCAGTCTCAGGTCCCCGTACACGGTCTTAATCTCCGCCTCCGATCCGCTGTTTACTGCATTCATTTCTGCTGCCATTGCTTTCAAAAATTCTACGAGAACTTGTTTGAATTTTTAAACTTTTTGAATTGGTAGACTCGGAGCCCGAAGTTCTCGCAGAATGAAGTGAAGTGAACTGTCGCAGCTTATTTTAAAAGCTCCGAAAGTCTCTTCATCTTCACGGGCTCCGCCCAAGCGACACAAGCCTTGCAAACTGGACATCTGTGTCGCATGCTCCGCATGAACACAGATGTCGCTCAACCAATCAGAAAGCACCTCTGTGTTCCGGCTCTGCCTGAACACAGATCTGACTCGACTGTCACGGTTCCCCCGTGACCCCGTAGCCAATCAGAACACAGAGAAGTCGACCCCGCGGATTGCTCGGCTCTGCCTTGAGAAATCCTCGGGAGAAAATCCGCAAAAAATTCACATGTCCTCGTCGAGCCTCGGGCTCATTTTTTGCAAGCAGAAATTTTCTCCCCCGTACTTCCAAAATAATTTAGAAATAAATTTCTCAATTATTTACACGAGCCCCGAGTGCCGAGAGCTTCGTCTCCCACGACGACGAGACACGAGCACACGACACGACGACACAGACGAGAGGACAAACACGAGAGAGTCAGTTCACACGACAGAGCACAGCCGATTACGATTTTTCAATCGTAAACGATACGGATAGACGCGAAGACAGTGGACGTGTGGAGCAGTGTCCAATGGCATCACAGAATGAGGAATTCGAATCCGATGGATGGAGTTCAGGAATTTGAGGATCCGAGCTTTCGGAGGACTCCATCCTCCAATCACGAGTCGTGCAAATTTTGACCATCGATTTCAGTCGATTATCGCTATCCTAAATCCTATGCTCAATAATCTATAATGAAAGATACACGGGGCAGGTCCCTCTGCTCCTTATGATTTGGAACCGGACCAAATTACCATACCTTACTTACTACCTCTGACGTTTATTGTCTTGGCATGAAGTGAATTACCTACCTCTGACCTTTATCGTCTTGCTCTTGGCATGAAGTGAATTACCTTACCTTACGTTCATGCTATACGCCAGATTTGGGCTCTTGAAAAAGCCCAGCGGAAGCCCCAGCGCCTGTCGTCACGCATCATCATTCTTCAACACCCTCACACTCAGCCCCCAGCCTTAAATCGGACACCCCCTGTGGCCACCCCCTGAGTGCACCCCACCATCTCGGGCGAAGTTCGATGCCAACCGACCCATGGCGTTAGTACAAAGTCAAACACATCCCGATGGATGTATTTTGCCACCCACGACCCCATCTCACCATTCCCACTCACCCTTAAGCCAACCGCCCCACGCCACCCCACCTCAGCCTACCACAAGAATCGTGGAAGATTTTCACCAATTTTGAAAGTGCGATTTCGCCCTCTTATCTATCCTGAATCGTGTAAAGGACCCCAAATTTATGTTCTACGTTGAAAAACACTTCTAGTACAATCCCCCCTCACTTGTCCTAGCGCGCTACCAAAATTACGGAATTTAGGTATGGCCTTGATAACAAGCATGATTTCCATGAATTTCACTACCTCACCCTGCCTTCGCCCCCCCCTTCGCCCCCGCTCCCCTTACGACCTCAAGACTTCGTCGGGTGGGCAAATTAAGTTGATATTTGGATTCCTCGCTAAAAAGTGATTAATTTATGTCACCACCACGCTGATCAATACACCTTCGATGGCTGTTTCCAGCCCCTTCCGCCGCACCCACCCGAGTTAGCCACATCCGCATTTCGCACCCCTCCGCCCCGCAGGGAAGCTCAGAGCGCCCACGCGCATTCGAACAACCAATCCGGCCTCAATCCACACCCCACCTTATATATAACTTGTGCATGACCTAATGCATCTTAGGGTACCGACGGTACCCTCCACAACGACGAACAAGTCGTCACTCGGCAACGCTTCCGCACGGCACCAGGTTTCCCCATAAGGAACTGGGGAAGACATCATGTTTGATACCCTGGG
>LGRX02035026.1:0-27312 GCA_001247695.2 Cymbomonas tetramitiformis | reverse complement strand
CTTTATTCCCGAGAATACGCAGGGCGAATTGTACATTTCCATAGGTGTACTATCGCTATGCCCGCCCTATGGAAAACCTTGTGGAAAACTCATAGTATACGCTAAGTTTCCATAGGTGCGCTATCCGTACGCCCGCCCTACGCCCGCCCTTGGACATGCCTATGGAAAGCGTATGGGAAAGTTATATTTTCCATAGGGCTTTCCATCGGCCCCTATGCCTATAGCCGCCCTATGGAAGGGTTTACATTTTCCATAGGGTTTTCCATAGTCCTGGTTATGCCTATAGTCGTCCTATGGAAATGTTTACTTTTCCATAGGGTGATTATACGGCCTTCCATGCCTATGGAACGTCCTTTTCCATAGGCATACACCCTATAGAAACCCTATGGAAACTCCAAAAGGGGGTATCCCTATGGAAATACCCTATGGAAAACTTTCCAAGCCTTTGGAAAATATTTCCGGATTTTCCCGAGCGTTCCCAAGGGCGGGCATAGGGAGGGCACAGGGATGACATGCCTATGGAAAGCTTTCCCAAGGGTTGCAGATCTGTAGGGTATAGAGCCTTGGGGACTCAATCTCGTTTGGGGTGGCCATGCTCCATTCTGCCAACATACCCTATCAGCCCTCAACGTTTGCGACCTCTACACAACTTTCATGACTACTTGCAATAGAAAATATGCTAGGTGGAACCCTTACCTTCAATATGCCGTTGAGCTTGCTCGATTCCGTTAACTATGGAGGTTGGAGTGCTCTTTCTCGCTCATTGGGGTTAATGCCGCATCTGCGGACATACCCTATCAGCCCTCAACGTTTGCGACCTCTACACAAC
Source organism: Cymbomonas tetramitiformis (assembly GCA_001247695.2). Taxonomy (NCBI): domain Eukaryota; kingdom Viridiplantae; phylum Chlorophyta; class Pyramimonadophyceae; order Pyramimonadales; family Pyramimonadaceae; genus Cymbomonas; species Cymbomonas tetramitiformis. Next base: position 26,483 of record LGRX02035026.1, on the reverse strand, counting down.
TTTCATGACTACTTGCAATAGAAGATATGCTAGGTGGGACCCTTACCTTCAATATGCCGTTGAGATTGCTCGATTCCGTTAACTATGGAGGTTGGAGTGCTCGTTCTCGCTCGTTGGGGTTAATGCCGCATCTGCGGACATACAGTACCCTATCAGCCCTCAACGTTTGCGACCTCTACACAACTTTCATGACTACTTGCAATAGAAAATATGTTAGGTGGGACCCTTACCTTCAATATGCCGTTGAGATTGCTCGATTCCGTTAACTATGGAGGTTGAAGTGCTCGTTCTCGCTCTTTGGGGTTAATGCCGCATCTGCGGACATACCCTATCAGCCCTCTACGTTTGGACCCTCTACACAACTTTCATGACTACTTGCAATAGAAAATATGATAGGTGGGACCCTTACCTTCAATATGCCGTTGAGATTGTTCGATTCCGTTAACTATGGAGGTTGGGGTGCTCGTTCTCGCTCGTTGGGGTTAATGCCGCATCTGCGAACATACCCTATCAGCCCTCAACGTTGGCGACCTCTACACAACTTTCATGACTACTTGCAATAGAAAAAATGCTAGGTAGGACCCTTACCTTCAATATGCCGTTGAGCTTGCTCGATTCCGTTAACTATGGAGGTTGGAGTGCTCGTTCTCGCTCATTGGGGTTAATGCCGCATCTGCGAACATACCCTATCAACCCTGAACGTTTGCGACCTCTACACAACTTTCATGACTACTTGCAATAGAAAATGTGCTAGGTGGGACCCTTACCTTCAATATGCCGTTGAGATTGCTCGATTCCGCTAACTATGGAGGTTGGGGTGCTCGTTCTCGCTCTCGCTCATGCTAGCATAAGTCGCATCTGCGAACAACCCTATTATCAGCCCTCAACGTTTGCGAACTGCACACGAGTTTCGTGACTACTTGAGAGAGAAAATATGTCAGCTAAGACCCTTACCTTCAATATGCCGTTGAGATTGCTCGATTCCGTTAACTCTACACCGTTTAATCAATCATCTTGTCCACGGTTAGCTTGCGCAAATCTGCGAAAGTACCCTATCCGTCATGCCTATTAAAGGGCCCTAGAGGCCTCCCGTTCGCAAGCGAGCAAGAAGAAATAGTACTTAGACAGCATAACTTCAATATTCCGTCGAGCTTTCTTCAATTTATTAACTACACAACTTGCAATAAATTATCTTATCAGCCCTTGAGGCTGTTTTCCGTGAACCTGTTCCGTGGAAAAGAGATAGCGAAGACGGGCATTTTAGCGCTTCTGCCAAGACATGCCAGAGTTTCTCCGAGCCTCTTCGATCAACTGCCGAACGTCGACCCTCGCGTGTCGCAGGCCGCGCAGCGGCCGCGCTCGGAGAAACTCTGGGAACAAGAGTAGGCTATACCTCTACAGTCGAGTGTCACCCTCTTCGTCTTGAGGGACCCTTCTCGTCTGAAAGCCTCAGGGTCTGAACTGACGCCATCGGCTTCAGGCGAAACGCACGCATTTGAGCACTCCATTAACCTTGCCACATCTCAGGATATTTTCCGATTTCTCGCCCAGTTTTAGAATTATTCAGTATGGCTCTTACAACAACAGTCAAGTGTATTAGGATGGGACTGGGCCGCTCGTTTTCATCCCTCTGCGTAGACATCTCTTCCTTCACGAACTTGGCTCCCGGAATGCAACCAAAGTCTCTGCAAGATGAGGGAGCGTTCTTGATGGGAAAGGGAGATAGACGTACAAGAAAAGGTAAAATTTTCAAAGGTAGTAACGGAAAATGTAGGCCTTATCCAGGGCAAGAGAACAAGCACAGGCCTTGGATGCGTGTCCCTGACGCGCCTGCAGATCCCTCCAAGCCTCCCTATGTAGATCCCAGAAAAATTCCGTTTTTATAATGGTTATTGTAGAGATCAGAATATGCCCGAAGCGATCTATTGTCAGCAAAACAACTTGACAAATGAAACACATTTGACCTTACATTTAAATAGTTTTAGTGAAGATTGTATGCACAGGGCGTGGAATGAGGATTCACCTTCTTTATACCTGCTTGTTTCTAGCTGGAATTTCTATTTCCGGCTTTCCTACAGTCTCTGAAGTGAATGTGGGTTTCCCCCCCACATGTTGCTCCACGTGATGACTCCTTGCTGTATTGCCGTGTTAGGGTTTCGACTAGACTGATTTTATAGTCTGAAAAAAATATGCATATCCTGCTAAACGGGGGCACCTATAGTTCACAGTGGTTAAAAACCAGTCAATTGCAGAGGCATGTGGACTTGGAAATGCTATCAATGTGTCTCGAACGGTGTTGCACCTAGTGATTCGACTACAGAAAAATATGGAGTACTCGTAAGTGTCGGCTGTGATCACCTCTTATTCACTCTTGTAAGCTATGCAATTGTTCTATGTCTGGATGGAGGTGGCCATACGCTGTCAGGCGTTCAGTGTCGGCCATTGCTGCTTGTGTACACGGCATACAGTGCTTAGCCACTTTCTCTGGAGCTTCAGTAGACGAGGAGTCTCAATTTGGGTGCGGACCTTCCGCCCCCGTCTTGTCGGTGCCGCATATACGCCGAAGCGAATCGCTAACGTGGTTTTCCCTGTATTTTCTTGGCTTCGGAAAAGTAGACGCGAGTGCAGGCAATTTTATGCGTGTGGGTTGTCTCAGCCTTGTATCCGAGAGGCAACCTTCTCACTGCGGTTTTCTATTCTTCCGTACGCTTTTCCCACGCATAATATTCAGGAAGACTGTTCAGTGTACTCTTGGGAAGTGGACAGGACCGTGGCTCTCCGTGGCTCAAAACGGGTCCGAGGTGATACTTCTTGATGTAAGACGCATGAGTTTTTTTTGTGTGTTACAGAAGGCAACTATTGCTGCAATCAGCATTTATGTCCGAAACTGTTGTTAAGGATCCGGGGCAAGCGTGTACATACTTGCCCGATCACAAAAACTGGGTTCACCCACCAACTTTAGTGGAGGGAGGCTCCATTCCACTGCATCATTCTATCCATAAATTGCTGATGAGCGAGCTCTTAAAGAAGCTGCGCCGCTAAGTTCGAGAAGTCTCTTTAGCGTAGTTGAACATATATTGTACATACAACTTTCTTATCGTCATAATGAGAACACAAGAACACGAGATAATATTATATAGGTTTCTCTCGAGCAGTTGAGAGTTCTGTGCACCTTCGTCACTGTTGCAGTATCACTTTCAGCTGCTCTTCCTTAAGCTTCCTCAGATTGTGGAAGAAAAGAACGTTAAATGGCGCGCGAGACGCAAAGCAAACATCATCAATGTCCTATCACAAGCACCCAATCTGGTGACTTACTGTGACTCTAGTTAACAATCATGGAAAGGCATAAATACGTATTTAAGGCCCTGCAGCCCTCGAAGATCATATACGATAAGGATGATAATAAAACTTACATCGTTGGTCATAGCACGGCCGCGGAAATACCGTGGTCCGAATAGGCATTCGAAGTACAGTATGAAGCTAATCTCACTCATAATGACTCCCTGCACGTTATAGGAAAATATTTTATCCCTGGTGAGGGGAAAAAGAAAGAAAGAAAAACGATTCTTCCTAAGAAAAGCGTGATATTCGTGGGTGTACAGCTTTTACCTTGCCCCTTTTCTTCTTTCCTTCCTTATCTCACGACGGCTTTTTGCTGTTTTTGTTGTTCTTTTCCCCTTCCGCCTTGTTGTGCGCCATCAGCTATTTCGGAGGAGTAGCCATCTTCCAGATCCCAACTGTTGAGTAACCCATCGAGAAACTTCCTTTTGGAACTGCGGGGTAGCATTAGGGGAGAAATCGGTACGAAAGGTCGGTTATTTGATGATCCCGGTAAGACCAGCACAACCGCTCAAGTATGGATTAAAATAATTGCGATGAGATCAAACGTCTAATCGTTGATGTGGCATAGGGGTTATGTGAAGCGGGTCGAATGGGCCACGAAGACGTCCTCGGGTTTCGTGCGCGCCAAAGCTCGGGGAATAATTAACAATAGTCGAAACGTGTGGAAGGTGGGAATGTTACAGCTCACACTGCGGTACCTTACAACGCTTTGCTTATACGGTGTTATGTGATATTGGCGGAGAGTGTAGCACGGACTGTTCGTTGCAACAATGGCCACTCTCTTTTATAGACATCTCGCCTCCATCGTATGGACACGCCTGTCGAGGTTGTGAACCTCGGCGAGAGTCTACGAGCGACGACGTCGGTATCTACTGTACATTGGATACCATCGACACTTTCGCATACTTGCTCACGGAATGCTAGCGTAATTGTCCAGCAAGCATGGAACGAGTGTCATCATACATTCGTCGTACTTGCTTGACAATTCCGCGTCAATGCTATATCTCATCATAGCATTGACTATGTCTCGTACGTCATGAAATCGTACTCGACTGACGTCATCATGACTGCCATAGAAGATATCTATGATAGCGCAGTCCGGTCTGTCATGACTGATCACTGATGACTGATGACTGATGACCTTCGGTCATTCAGACTAACAGGGGAGGTCGAAATTGCACAAAGGGGGCAAGCTCACTTGGGAGGATAAGGGAAATTTCCACCCCTATTCCACTTTGATGGAGGACCTATTGGAGCCGCTGAATTGTCTCACGACGCGAACGTGGCGTAAAGCCCCGCGTTGAACCCCCAGTCCTCGGGAATGTAGGAGGCTACCACTCCAGCTTCTTCACTTCTTACACTTTCGGGCTTATCTTACACTAACTCTCAAACGACCGCACGAGGTATGATTTCGATACTACGGCGGTCAGCTATCCGGAATATGCTTTCAATATTCACTTCAAGGTATACTTTCAATACAATTATACAGCTGTTACGGTTTCGTACTTTTATGTTACTTTTCACTCAGTTCAGTTCTCATCTCCGAAACTGGCTATAGACAAAATATCGTCATTTTTGCCCTTAAGTATGGAGACACATTGAAATTGCAAATGTTTTTTTTTTGTTTTTTTCTTTCTTAAGTTACTTGTGTAGAGTGATATATTCGATATATCGAATGGCGCCAAGTATAAGAAACATTTGTTATGGGCCATAGTTCATGAAAATATTGTGATAGGTACATTCCGAATGTGATGGGCATGTTCAAAATCTACCCAAAGATGCAATAATTGGGTAACCCACCGTAAAGATTTGAGGTGTTTTTTTGCTTGACCCCTTGGTATTAGCACGCATATTAGACGCATCTATACAGTATGTAAAGTACTTTTTTCAAGTCCACGCACTAATATAACCCCCAAGATGTGTCGAAAAGCATGGGTTTGCCCAAGTTGGCACAATATGCTAGCTCTAACATGCGGTTTTCGAATGTCTCTTACGGTGGGTAAACCCACCGTAAGGTGCGCCCAATAGACAAAACGACGGATACCGTGTCCAATGTCTTGTCCCTTCCTGTGTGCCCTGCTGCCGGGGACTCGTGCGCCTCGCGCATCACCAACTCTCTGAGGGGGGAATCCTGAGCTAGCACCAGCTGATATCGACCTTCTGCTACTCTCCAAATCATGTCGTCTACCATGCGAAATGTGTCTGTCCTTTGATGCGGGGCCGCGATCAGTTCTTCTCTCAGCGAACTGAGGTACGGGCTGCGCTCGTACTCCGCTTGCAAGGCGCGGACGAACTCATCGGCCTTCAGTGGCCCCTATGCTGCTCTGACCTTTGCTGCAACCCCTGTATATAGTGACTAAAGGCTCGTCGGGTTCCGTTTCACCGTCCTTTCGCGCAGGTGGCGCTCGGGGCTTCGCCCTACTGGCTGCGGGGGCCCAAACCAGAAGGACCGGCCAGCGCAGCGGGGGCCGACCTCCATCGGGAGACTCAAAGAGGTGGTTGGGACGACCTTTCTCGTCCTTCATATCAAAGACTTTGACCGGATGAAGCCCATATTTGGGGTGAATCAACCGTCTCCAGGGAGCGTCATAGTCTGGCAGAAGGAACATCGCCGAGGTGTTTTCCGGATCGGCGCGCCACTCAGCAAGGAAATGCCGAACAATTCTTTCTATCAAGTCAGAATCCTTCGTGTAAGGGGGGTTACACCAAACGTGTTTCCCGCGCCACTTTTCCTTCAGGCAGTCGGTCCAATAGGTGTCAACCTGCCGGTTAACGCCCATGGAGTCGCAACACGCGTCATACCTCTTTGCGTGTGCTATGGTTGTGCTATGATATGTGTGTATTTGTGTTCGTGTGCTCTGCCTGTGCTGTGATACATGTGTATATCTGTGTATGCGTGTTGTGCTATGCCTGTGCTAGGATATGTGTGTATCTCTGTGCGCGTGCTATGCGTATGCCAAGATATGCTAGAATATGTCTGTGCGTGTTGGATATGCGTGTATCTCTGTAGGCATTAGAGGCCTATAGATACACACATATCCTAGCATAGGCAAAAGAGGCCTATGCTAGAATATGTGTGTGCCTGCTGTTGTGTTATGCCTATGCCAGGATATGTGTGTATCTCTGTGCGTGTGCTATGCGTATGCCAAAATATGTGTGCGTCTCTCTATGCGTGTGTTATGCATAACACACGCACAGACATATTCTAGCATATCTTGGCATACACATAGCACACGCACAGGGATACGCACATATTCTAGCACAGGCATAGCACAACACGCACACACATATATACACACATATTCCAGCACAGGCATAACACACGAACACAAATGCACACATATCATAGCACAACCATAGCACACGCAAAGAGGTACACACATATCCTAGCACAGGCTTAACACTCGCACACAAAGATACACACATATCTTACCACAGGCATAGCATACGCACACGCACACAAAGATACTCACATATCCTAGCAAAGGCATAACACTAGCACACAAAGATACACATATATCCTACCACAGGCATAGCACACGCACACGCACACGCACACAAAGATGCTCACATATCCTAGCAAAGGCATAACACACGCACACAGAGATACACACCTATCCTAGCAGAGGCATAACACTAGCACACAAAGATACACATATATCCTACCACAGGCATAGCACACGCACACGCAAACGCACACAAAGATACTCACATATCCAAGCAAAGGCATAACACACGCACACAGAGATACACACCTATCCTAGCAGAGGCATAACACTAGCACAGAGATACACACCTATCCTAGCACAAGCATAACACTAGCACAGAGATACACACATATCCTATCACAGGCATAACACACACACAAAGATACACACATATCCTAGCACAGACATAACAGTGGTACAGAGATACACATATATCCTACCACAGGCATAGCACACGCACAGAGAGGTACACACATATCCTAGCATAGGCATAACACAACAGGCACACACATACACACACATATTCTAGCACAAGCATAGCACACGCACACAAAGAAACACACATATCCTGGCATAGGCATAAGAGGCCTACAGATACACACATATCCTAGCATAGGCAAAAGAGGCCTATGCTAGAATATGTGTGTGCTTGTTGTGTTATGCATATGCCAGGATATGTGTCTATCTTTGTGTGCGTGTGCTATGCGTATGCCAAAATATGTGTGCGTCTCTCTATGCGTGTGTTATGCATAACACACGCACAAACATCTTCTAGCATATCTTGGCATACGCATAGCACGCGCACAGAGATACACACATATCCTAGCACAGGCATAGCACAACACGCATACACAGATATACACATGTATCCCAGCACGGGCATAGCACACGAACACAAATACACACATATCATAGCACAACCATAGCACACGCAAAGAGGTACACACATATCCTAACACGGGCATACCACTAGCGCACAAAGACACACATATATCCTACCACAGGCATAGCACACGCACACAAAGATACTCACATATCCAAGCAAAGGCATAACACGCGCACACAGAGATACACACCTATCCTAGCACAGGCATAACAGTAGCACAGAGATACACACCTATCCTAGCACAAGCATATCACTAGCACAAAGATACACACATATCCTATCACAGGCATAACAATGGTATAGAGATACACATATATCCTACCACAGGCATAGCACACGCACAGAGAGGTACACGCATATCCTAGCATAGGAATAACACAACAGGCACACACATATACACACATATTCCAGCCTATGCTATATTAAACGCAGTAATGCAAACTGAGCAAAGCTTAGCTGAGTTGAGTGAGGTGAGTTGAGTTGAGCTGAGTTGAGCTTAGCTGACACGCTGACGTGAGCAAAACTGACACGCTTAGCTGATATGAGCTCAAAAGCTAAGCTCTCAACTCAAACGCGTTGGCGCTGAGTTTGGCGCTAAGTGCTGAGCTAAGATAAGCTGAGCTGAGCTGAGTTGAGTGAATGCGTAATAGAGTGAGTAATGAATTTTTAGTGAGTGGTCCGTAGTGTGGGTTGTGAGGTTATGAGAGTGAATACAATTACCTTAATGCACGTTCGTTCTTCACATTCCCGCTCCTTTGAAGTTTCCGCCTTACCATACCCAACACCCCATGCAGTGTGAGAATAGCTTGGTTCCAAAACCTCAAAGAACATAGTGAAAAATAACATGCTTATCTTGATCTTATGTAAGACCAGAAAGTGCGCGATACCATACCATACTTTCATAGTAATCACACATATCCTAAAAGATCTAAAACACGGGAGCACATATGTGGAAAATTATTTTTGCATCGAAATATTACACCTCTTTGTGGCGCGACGGGAGACAAGTGGTCACAGACACAAGAGTGTCAGACCTACTCAAACCCAAGATGCCATACATTACAACAAGGCCAATACCTTGTTGCTCGCGGATCAAGGGCGCTCCAAACAAACCCACAGACCAAGGGTGCAGGCGCCTTCTTCTACAAGAGTAGAAAGCGTGACCACAATGGTTCCTTCAATGGCGCAGTCACCAATGTGTGGCCAAGGGAGTTCGTTTTTGCAACGCCACAAAGGAGGTGTAATATTTTGATACCTATGCTAAATAAAATAATTCTCTTAAAATAATTCTAAAATAAGTCTATACATTAAAACAAAACAGTATGATAAAAAGAAAATAAACCACCACTCTAAGTGGGGTAGGATTTTACCTAAAGGGAATCCGGCCCAGTTCGCCTAACTATTACCCAGCAGTTCAATCGCGATGGTTCCACAGCGAGCTGTTTCAGGCACAAAGGATTACACGATTCTTATTAAAATCTAAAATCGTGTGACTGTGCAAGAAAAAGAAGAAATACTAACTAGCAAATTGTGCCGACAGGACAATTGAAAGCAAGTTTATTCAAGTGCAAAGTAGTCTAGCAAAATCATAATTGCATACTATTCGAGCAACTTGTCACGAGGCATATACCTGTTTAACTGTGCAGGGCTATCCCTCATCGATTCGTTGAACGAGTGAAAAGCCCCCTGCCGTCACTATCCCGACACACACCCGACTCTCTTAATTAAAAGAAAGACTAAAACAAGTGCGATGCAATAAAAAACTCAAACAAGGACAAGAGCGTACCTTAAATTGGCTGGGTTAGGTTTCACCCCAGGGCGTGCCGAAGGCTAACGCACTCCCAGCCTCATTTGAGCGATCTGTCTATCTAAAACAAAGTTCGCATCGTCGGCCCTTAAAAGCTACAAGCACCTATATCACTATACTACTTATGCAAGTGCAAATCGCGCTACAAGTTGCAAAGTTCAAAGGAAACAGTGCTCTGAGGATGATGCCACCACACTTGCGAGCAAAAGAGCGCCAAAGGTAGTGCCACACTATTCGTCGAGATACGTACCACCTCTGGGTTATTTTGAATGTTACTTTGCTGCGAGATGACACCCCACGCTTGGCAGTCTTGACATTCCTGTACCCGGCGGTACCACCAGGCGGCAATTAGCACAACAGTCGCAATGACTGCAAAAGACATGCTACGGAAAGCATGGACACATACCTTAGATTCCCAGTGTTTCCACACCACCAGAGCCCAAAAGCAATTGGGGTGGTAACTGGGATCGGCGCGTCGGATATTTATATCCCGCCTCCTCGCCAAGAGCCATGGGGCGGTTGTTATGCAATTTTGAGTTGCGACACTGGAACCTAGGCTGGGCCTTTTTAGAAGCTAAAAAGGCCCAGTTTTTCACAATCCAGTAAAAACATGCAAACAGGCACACACACCTGTAAAATTCTATCGAAGAATTCAATTCGAAAGCGCATTTTTCGAACTAGCTAGCCTAAAGGCAGAGAACGCACACAAAACAAGTACTTAAAAATCACTTAAACATCACGTAACGTGGGAGCTCCTAGCCCCACATCAAATGTCGAGCGTCCCTATACCAACTCACCTGCCCTTCAGGATATCACAATGAATCAAGGTGCACCGGTAGATGCACCTTTCCGATCATGCTAAAAGGTTGTGAGCGCACCTGGCGGGAATGATGTCCGCTCATTCCGTGTGTGACCAACTGCCATAGACCATTTTCAAACGAGCTCATGGACTTCAAATTGCGAACACTGTAAGTGAATTACGAAAGGAAAATATGTGCCCCGGCAGGATCTACTCTCAAAATTTCGTACGAAAATTATGGGGTAAATCATAGTTTTGGGCAAGCGACAAAGTGCGTGGGTGTGTGGGTTACGTAAACACCAAACGCATCTTGCTTGCGGCGACCACGCAATGACCAACCACCTGCGGAAAATATACGGTACGCGAAAATATCAGAAACTATTTTATACTAGCAACACAATATAATCAAATTATTTAGGCTGATCTAATCAGAGTTTGCAGTATGGTTTTCGGCTCCGTGCTTTCAAACTTCGGAGACGCACGTAAGACTAAATGGGAAGTCAAGAGCTCACGATACTGTGTCCATCAAGGTGAGGTCGCCATGGCGCAGTCCGAGCGTATGCGCCAGTGACATTTCTGCCGATGTCATCGATTACTGGAACGCGAAGACACGGTGCAGTGCGTTCGGGATTTCCGATGACGGTTACGATCCAAAGCGAAACGAGAACGCGGATCGCGGATCATCACCATCGTTATGAGCACGCTCTCAGGCGATGCATGAACGGGGATCGTGACGTGTCGTCTTTGTTAATTGAAACGGTATTTTAAAACGCGAGTAATAGTATATATAAATGGCACAACAACCTGGCTTAACCAGTTATAATATGATCAAAGACGTAGGTCCCAATGTGGACAAACAAATTCACACCGCGACGATGTTTCAAATGTCAGGTTTTAGACCGGTTATGATGCAACAACTCCCGTGTAAAACAATCAGTGACATCACATATCCACCATTCAGGATAAGCAACGTTCATCCTTTGGCGGGATACAAAAGTTATACCCTAGGGCATGGTGAAAAGCTTTCTCAAAAGATGGAAATGTTCCATTTCCCGATGGAGCATCCATTAAATAGTCGATTGTTGCAACCTGTACCTTTGTTTTTTTCATAGCATAATGTATAATAATTAATGAGCTCATTTGGTAATGAACTAAATACAACAAAAGTTACGGCAACCGATTTCTATGGTAAAGGAATGACAATCGGTCGTGATGGTAAAAATGGTAATATACCGGAAGCAAGAACTCAAATTAATTTGTTAGGAACTGAAGCTATATTTAATTTCGATGCAAGCCAAAGCGGGGACCCCGGTATTGCAGATTTCAACATGGCGGGAAAGCTAAGCAAATTTAGAATAGAAAATCTTCCGATTGTTACCGGTCCAGATAACATACCACCCTTGAACAGTCAAGTTCCGATTAATGGATTGTATGGTTATCGGACTGCAAATACTGAACCTACACAAATATTTATGAAACTAATCTCAAGAACCCCACCGTAAATTATTAAATCGTGTATAATATATAATGTCAGCTTTTGGTTCTAATTTGATTGTGAAAGAAATTAACGGTAAACCATTTGTAAATGGTACGGGTTCAACCGATACACTCACCTGCGATACGGTGGTGTGTCAAACTATAGGCAGCGTTGAATCGCCGCTTGAGACCATGCATATTGGTAGCGATATCAAATATCAGAACACCATTTCGTGGATTGACACTCAAGACCCATTGAATGAACGAGAACAGATGAATTTGTTGACAGATGGGTCGCTAAAGGTACACACTTCAATCAAATTCAACGATTTCGTTTTAAACAATCCAGCGTCTAAATCAAAGTTTTCAGCAGGTCTTGATGATTTAGATGCATCGTTTGAGATTAAAAGTTTGGATCCTGTAATTCAAACACGAGTTAAGATAGGTGAAGCCGGCATCCACGAGATAACATGCTTGCAGACAACAATCAATATAGAGCCTCTCGGCAGTGGACTGTTGGTATCCAATGGCCCAGTAGTTCTTGATACCGGTGATTTAATATTAACTGCAGGCAAGCGATCGCGGTGATGGAAGCCTTTTGACAAACTTACCTTCTGGTGTAAATCAGAATTTACAATCGGTCACTGATCAAGGTAGCACGACCAGTGTCGCCGATGTTTCATATACAGGTACAGGTACCATGATTGTCAATCAAGAAAAACTTAGTGGGAATAATCTTAGAATTGAATCAGGCTCTGGCGGTCTAGGTAAAGTATCGATAGGAGAGCAGACTCAAGGGTATACAAACGCCGACCATATTGGAGACCGTTCTATCGCTATAGGTAGGAATGCATTGTCCATCAATAATACAACCAGTAATGATACGATTGCTATTGGTTCTGGTGCAGGTAACAATAACTGCGGATCCTATGTTGTGGCAATCGGTGACGATAGCGGTCAGGTTAACTGCAAAGATAATGCAGTGAATATTGGATATTTCTCGGGGGAATTTGCTTGCGGCGAAAATGCAATCAACATAGGTGCTCTCGCAGGACAGAACTCTGCTCAGAGTGCGGTTAACACCGATAACACAATCGTTTTGAACGCGAGCGGGGTTGAATTAAACGCCGGTGTCGCAAGTAGGTTTTATATCAGACCTATCAGGGCCAGTCCCGATCCAGCAAGCGAGTCACAAATGTTGCATTACGACACAGCATCCAATGAGGTGCGATATGGTCCTGTTTCTAGTGGCGGCGGTATTCCGAGTTTATCTCAAGTATTGGCTGTCGGCAATACCGGTTCAATTGCGGAATTGGATGAATTAAATTCTGCGTCTGTTATTCTAAGTAACTCGTTGAATTACGCTCATCCAAGTTCAACCAACTCACTCACACTATCAAGCGTACCGTTGACACTCATCACGAAAGCGTACGCTAATACCACCCTTCCAGCAAATTCATTGAGATTCACCGGCGATGTATTTACATTTGTTAATAACACCGCCAATACGATTACGGCTTCAACGATTGTCATGTTTGATGATGATGGAATAAACACCGTGAATGGAGTTCAACCATTCAATAACTCGTATACTCAAAGTAACCAAAACTGCACACCCATCGGTGTCTGTATTCAAGACAGTGCTGCATCTCAGAGTTGTTTCGTGTTGATCGGACGCGGTTTCACCACATGTAGAAATGCCACTGCTACAAATAATACGTATGTGAAGGGCCAACTAACGTGTGAAATGCATAGTAGGTGGGGAAATCAATAGTGCTCAGATCACAGCGGGTGATTCATATATCGGAACAGCTATGGAATCTAAAGTTGCCGGTGCTGGTGGCGGTGTATTGATTTGGGTAAGCCCAGGATTCAATTATTTTACCTGATTATTATAAATGCCTGTAAAGCGAAATAATCCTAATTTACCAAGTTGTGAAACCGTCGTTCAAGATGGTGTCGGTATGAGAATTAAAGGTATTGTAAATGGAAGCCTTGCAAACACTCGATGTAAGGTAAGAAATATTGCTGACGCCCAAGGAAACGTAGTTAGATATAGTAAACAGAACTCGTACCAAAAACTAAACAAAAAACAGATCGCCAAGATAAATTTGTATCAGTATCCTTAGCAATGGATATGTCAGATGAGCATGTTTCTTTAATATATGATACGGGTGCCCAGGTTACAACTATGTCCACCGCCGATGCAAGACGTATTGGGATAATTCATCCCGATGGCACGTCCGATTTTAGAAACCAACCAAATGTGGTTGTTGGAGTCGGCGGTGAACAAAATACTACAGAATTTGACGATGTTCCATTAGTCTTAGATGTAACTGAAGAACTTGCTTTTGGAAAGGTAGACGTTTATGATAACGCAATACCATTGTTAGGCATTAACCCCTATGGAGCGGATGGAACCTTTTGCGAAAAACATATATTTTACAAATGCATTGTGTTCGTGGTGTATGGTATCATGTTAGGTTCACGAGATTCGACATATGTTCCACCACCCATAGACGGTCATGTTGAGCTATTGCATGCATGCGCACATGATATATACAACGATATATCGACAATATACAAGCAAAAAACATGCCGTTCCAGGAACCAAATTTGTGAAAATCGAGTTCTCGCAACCGCATTATCGAGTAATATGTCATCCCACGACCATAAAACAATCTCCTTTATTCATGTTTTGGAATAGGCAATGATCTTTTTGGTCAAACGCGTCGATATATCGAAATATTCAAGCAAGTATGCGAAAAAAAACACCAAAAACAAGAAAAAAAAACATTGGTTTTACAATGTTTTCCATACTTAAGGCGTAAATGGAGTGTTTTTAGCAATAAATGAATACCGGGAACGTATATATGGCCCGTATGAAGAGCATGGTGATGTGATATGATACAAACCATTGAACCGGCATACCCATGTCGATGTATGCCACCAACACCGCGATTTCTCACACTTTAGGATAGATATTACACATATTACATCCCATGACTCGAGCAACTTTGGGGATTCGCTCAGAACGAAATGCCCCGTGCGTAAGGTACATATAATAGGTATATGTGCAAAATCCATTCTTGAGCATTAATGATACCTATCGCGGTGGGCGTGCGAAGCTTGGATGTGCGATTGCACCGAGTGTTGTCAGTTCGAGCTGTGAATGTACTACGATCTGAGCGGTCAAAGTGTTCGTATATGGTACAAACCGCTCCATAGGGGTTAATCATATAAAACAATACAAGCGATACCGCGTGAAATTTAAATAGGTATATATGATATATGTCAAGTTTTGGACAAAGTTTAGTTTGTAAGAATTTAACATGTGATACCGTTAATGGTCAAACATACAATCCTACACAAACTTCAAAATGGACCGAAAATAATGTTTTGGAACCGGCAACCGCTGGAGCAAGTGTAAAAATTTCCGGTTTAGAAGTAGATGGAAATGCAAGAATCGATGGTGGAATTGTCAACGTTGCACAATCACGGGGAGACTGAAGTCCCCCCCCACTGTATGGGGGGTTCAGCTCCTCCTAGCATCACCCCTTGCTGCGTGTGTCACTGGTCGTGTGTCACCGTCTGACACACACCTGCTAGAAAACTCACTGCCGTAATTCTTCTATCAGTTTTGTATCACCGGTTTCCACCAGCCACTGCTTTCTGAGCCCCTGTTGCAGTGATATCGTTATATATCTTCAACAATATATATACCTATTATCACCTGTTTCATCAGGTTATCGTCCCACTTCACGTGCGTGGTGATTCCGGTAGGTTCGGCTCGCTTCGGTTTATCCGATTCTAAAAACCGTCAGCACCGTTTTTGATTACCTTCAAAGCGCAGATTAATTAACTGCGTACCGTCACAGCGGCATTTTTTTCCGTCTCCGTTCCTCTTGCCGCTGCCGTTATCGTGGGTTACCCTACCGTTTGTGACTGGGGATCTACGCACCGTCTCCGTCAGCTTTGGACATTCTGGATTATTTTCTGCCTAACATGTCACAACAGCGCCAGATCGGGCTTGCTGAGGCCCTCCGTTCAGCAAGGCGGGCAAGTGCCACGCCGTCACCGTCACCCGTGGACTCCGGTGGTGCTACACCGGGTCCCACACGTCCGAGAAGAATTGTCTCCACCGCTTCTCTACGTTCGCGTCCATCATCGCTGCGGCCGTCTCCACTGCCGTCCGAATTCTTCAACGACCCATCAGTCCTTGTCTCCACCCCGGTGGAGGAAGGCCGGGAGGAGGAGTATTTGGAGCAGCTATCGTATGCCTTCACGTACTCCGCCGACATCATCGCGGTTTTACGTCCTGGGGGCTACAACCAAAAGCACGGCTACACCCTTGACACCGAGACTGCCGACACCGATTTCAACGCCTTACTCGCGGCCTTTCGACACGTGCTCTACCCCGTGTCCTTCCCCGAGTTCTCCAAACTTTTGGACCTTGAGCACGACTACGACTTCTACCACGTGGTGCTCAACGAGATCGTTTTCACCGTCCTCCCCATCGTTCTTCGCGGTACGGCGCTCGCTCTGTACACTGAGGCGGCTCGTTCCCACCCTGGGGACGGCCGTTACATTTTACAGCGCCTCCGCTACGAGGTTGAGGGGGTCCCCGATTCCGACTCCGACCGTTTTTGGGTTAAAATGCGCTCTTCCATCATCAACGAGCCCGACGACCCGTCCCCCCAGCTTACGGCTATCCGTACTCTTGGCGACAAGCACGCCAGGATCAACCCGGACTACAGCGAGGCCAAGAGAGTCAAAGATCTTTGGCACATCTTGGCCAACTCGGCCAAGCAATCACCGTACGTCACCCCCTTGTACGTCAACGTCATCCGCGACTTGCGAGGTGGTGTGCCCTTCTCCTTCTCCACCCTCTGCCTGCGGATCCGCACCGTCTGGCGCGAGGAGCTTGACTTCGCCACCCCTGTGAAGGACACCGGCTACGACGTGCCTTCTCGTGGTGGTGGTGGTGGACGTGAGAAGAAACCGTCCCTCAACGCCGTCTCCTTCAACCGTAACCCCGCCTACACCACCAAGCCCGTCGGTGAGTGGAAGGCGGAGCCCGCTGGCGCCATGGTGAGGCGCTGGGTGGGCGTCGGCTACCCCTGCATTCTTTGCTTTCGCATGTGGGGTGTCACTGATGCGCACCCTGACACCCGTGGGTGCTGCCCTTACATGTGTAAGGAGGCATTTGGCGATGGGCGAGCGCCCGACACCGCGCTCCCCGCTGGGAAGCGGCCTCCGCCCCCAGAGTTCGCTGCTGCCATCGCGGCATTCCGGGCACCGGACTGCCCTGCAGACGCCCCTCCGGTGGTGCCGGTCCCCCAGTCCGACACCCCTACGGACGTGGCAGTCATGACGTTCGTTGCCCCCGTGACCGACCCGTCACCGCCGCTTGCTCCGTTATCTACATCTACGGCATGCGAGCCGGTGGTGCCGTCTGCGGAGCCACCGCTTACGCAACCGGCTCTGCACTTGGCATGCTCTGACCCCGACGAGGTGCCCGAGGACTCCGATGGCGACGCCGCCCTTCATGGCTTCACTGGAGAGGAGGACTTCGATTGGCCGGCTTTCCGAGAGACACCTTGGATTCCTTCATTCAGCGGAGCGCCAAAACCAAGTGGACCGTAGAGCGGGACTAGCCCGCCTAGCCTGTTTAATTGTCTCTTAGATGCCTAGGCAGCGCCCATGCACGGATGTGCTTCTAGCTGGGTTGGAAAAGGCCCCCTCGGCTTGGACATTAAATTGACAATTGGGTTAGGGTTTAGGGTTTTCCCTTGCTCTTGCATGGCCACTCACACCTTCGGGGTGAGGTGGTGTCACGGGGAGGCTGAAGTTCCCCCCCCACTGTATGGGGGTTCAGCTCCTCCTAGCATCACCCCTTGCTGCGTGTGTCACTGGTCGTGTGTCACCGTCTGACACACACCTGCTAGAAAACTAACTGCCGTAATTCTTCTATCAGTTTTGTATCACCGGTTTCCACCAGCCACTGCTTTCTGAGCCCCTGTTGCAGTGATATCGTTATATATCTTCAACAATATATATACCTATTATCACCTGTTTCATCACACAATTAAGTTCCGAGACAAATTTAGAATTACAAGGGTCAAAATCTGCTGATTCAACATTTATAGATTTGAATACATCACTGGTTGAATGATCAGAAGTTGAATCAGTGTATGCTTTGGAGTTTCGTAAACGACCTGTTATACCGGCAAATGAATTTTTTAGAATTAACATGTTAGGTGATATCAAAGGTGCTAATTTAATAAAAGCTGATATTGTCCAAACTCCTGTTGCAGCGTTAGATAGACTGACATAGCCGTCAGAGTTATCTCACAGAGGTTGCAATGTCATTACTGCTTTGACAGGTGGAAATGTAAATGACAGGACAATAGATATACCAGCGGGTAAATTCATTTGCTTCTTTGATTTGATGTTAAGTGCAGACGATGTAGGTGATGGTGTAAAAGTCATGGTTATCACATTTAATACACTTGCTCTCCCAATAACGAACGCACAAATAGATGATAGAAAATATACAATAGATGTAAGTGCAGTTTCAACAAACGATGCTAATGATCCAAATGATGCATTGGTATATTACACTTATGTAAAAGGTGGGCAATATGTGTTAAAACTGGACAGTGCACGCAATTTAAATGGGCAACGTATAAACTTCCTGGCAAAATTTATAGAAATCCAATTTTAATGATAATATATCGGAAGAGAAAAAGGAATCAAGTTTTGTCATAAAGAGAAACTTAAAATTACTATATACACCATTCTCAGTTTATGACAAGGATCGCGATCGCAAAAATAAGCATGAAACGCCAAAAGCAACAAAAGGAACAATTGGAGACCGGAAAGATTGTTGCCGATATTTTAGGTAACCATTGCCTCACTTTTTCAATAAATCACACTGCAGCTGTTGCGTGTCAGAAAGTGAAACTTAGATTTACTATATAGATCAATTTCTAATAATGACAAGTATGGCAACCCGTAATCTCATCAGCTCCGATCACAGCGATCACAGCGATCACAGATCTGGCTCAAATCGCAGAAAATCCCAGATCAATCTACACAAATTCATAGTTGTCATAAATAGAAACTTATATTTACTATAATACTACTTCTCTAATTATGACAAACTGTATTTCCAGATCGCAAAATTTCCAGATGTGTACCACCGGACTGTGTCACAAAGTAAAACTTATATTTACTATAATGATGATTCTCAGTTAATGACAAACTGTATTTCCAGATCACACTGTGAGGAATTTCCAAATCGCAGATTTCCAGATGTGTACCTGTGTCACAAACAGAAACTTATATTTACTATAATGATGATTCTCAGTTAATGACAAAAGCAGCAATCATAGATTGTTGCCGGAGTTGTGTTTCCAGAAATCTACATAAGTTCACAGCTCAATCTACATAAGTTCACATAAGTTCACAGTTGTCACAAAGTGGAACATATATTTACTATAACGATGATTCTCAGATAATGACAACACACAATCATTCAATTGATAACTGATTTGCGAGCTGGGAAGCGAGCAATGCAAGGCGGGAATGGGATGCAGGTACGGCGGTAATAACAAGGATCACGGTGTCGGCTTATGCAGATCTGCCATAGATAACCGTAGGTGCTCACTACATGGGAAGCGTTCCGAAATACTGGTAAATCCTGGCAAAATACAGAAGGTACTTAAGGAATACAGTTGTATTTAATAAGGATACTCCCCCTGTACACGCTTCCCATGTAGTTGTGTTGGAGTCTGACGTGGGCCCAAGAAGGATTATTCTGAAGGGCAAGGCCAAACAGCCATGGTTAGCTGTGAGCCTAGCACGAGTGCAGCATTAGGGAGAACACCACTGGGGAGCACAGAAGAGGGCTGATATGGGCACTGTGAGTGGGCTGAAGCAGCTGCTGGATTCTATAATGCCCGGGAGCTGGCATGAAGGGCATCTCACACGACTTAGCAGAAAATGTGCGAAGCAGAAGGCGAGATCGAGGAGCCTCAGATCAGAAGAAGGGGTTCCTGCAATGAGCAAGGAAGTGCGAGAGGCAAGAGGCGAGGTGCAGAAGCTGAAGCGATCGCAAGTCAAAGAAGAAGCCAGTTTGTTGGACTGGGAACTGGAGCTGGTAATGACGGTGCCGGCTGAAGTCAAGAGACTCTCAGTGGAAGTAGACTGGTCGGGAATGCAGAGAGTGTGGGACCCATGGGCAGGTACTGGAGTAATCGGCAAGATCTTGCAAGCAGCGAACCCACATCTCTCTGTCTTGAATAACGACTGGAACGTTCATCTGGGTTGGAAAGAAGCTAGGGACGCCTTACAGCCTGGCAACTATCAGCTGTGGAGGAAGCAGTCTGGAGTGTGTGACGCTGTAGTTACTTCCCCGTGGTTTGCTGTATTGGACATTGCGTTTCCACTGGCAGTCTTGGCAAGCCGGGTGGTGGCCTGTGTTCATGTGCCATCACATTACATGACGGATATGACAGAGCCAAGGGCAAAATACTTCAGGGAACTATGTCATGCTGGCAGAGTTCACGCTATTGGGCATCTAGAGCATGGTCCTATAGGCCGCAGGTGTATGTGGGTGATGGTGTTCAAGAACCCCATGATACGTGCAAAGATGTTGAGTAAAGGAGAACAGCAGGGAGCGTGGGATGTACACTGTCAGCATTGGCAGATTTGCAAACAATGTGGACTTAACAGATTGCGCAGAGGCTGTAGATGATGCCTAGAGCGTACTTTGCCTGACTTTCAAGCAAAGAGGGGGGAGTTAGGGAGTTACGCACTCGTATACAGCCTCTTCAAAAGTTTTTCGAAATATTGGACTTGCAAGTGTAGCACGCCTGCAGTGTATAGGACAGAGTTCGAGAGACATAAACCGTGTATGATAAGCAAAGCAGCAGTTTCGACTGTCATATGTGCAGTGATTGCGACAGCTATCACGACCAGTGCTCTCTCGACTGTCACTTGCGCGACCCGAGTTCGACTGGGTGACGTGACAGCTTTTTGACAGAGGAGTGACAGCGGTGTTGGTTATGACGCGACCTTGGCTGTTTTCGAGGAGAACTGGCAAAGATACGAAGAGCAGAAGGAGGAGAATCAGCTCGGGGCTGAGCCGTTGGTTTGACAGAGATACCGTAAGTGACACGCAGCAGTGTGATTGGAGAAAAGAAGAGGTATCGAGAAATGAGGGGACGTTGCAAGATAAGTAACGCAGGCGGCAGTAGGGGACTTTTGGAGGCTCATTATTGTTTTGCCCTTGGCAGGCCAAAAGCGTGGCTACAATGCATTTGCGAAGACAGAAGTACTCTCAGTGTATTTATTACAAAGAATATATTTGTGCACTTAAAAAGTATTGAGGAGCCTTGCCGGTGTCCTTGAAGTATTGCGTTGTGCGTTGCAGTGCAGTCGTGAAAGTAGAACCACTTTCGAACTCTTTTTCAAGTTAGGGAGTTACGCACTCATATACAGCCTCTTGAAAAGTTTTTCGAAATATTGGACGTGCAAGTGTAGCACGCCTGCAGTGTATAGGACAGAGTTCGAGAGACATAAACCGTGTAATAAGTAGAGCAGCAGTTTCGACTGTCATCTGTGCAGTGATTGCGATAGACGATTTATGTCGGTGCTGGTCTATAAGAATCTGCTGTTGCGAGCAAAGATGTTACGTGGCGAAGAAGCCACTGGTGTTGGTATGTTTACTTTCAGTATGGGAAGGTTTGCTGTGGATGACAGTACAACGGAAGGTGTTGAACAAGGGCAAGCTCCTATTTAAGTCTGTGCTGCTGCCAGCAGCTACAGATGGGGGATGTTGGAAATAAGAGCTTGTACGAGAGACCTGTGCATTGTGTTAAAAACTTTAAACTTTTCACAAATATATCTGGCCGTGGAGTTCCAGTGTTGCAGTAGGGCTTGTCAGAGTTTGCCTTGCTATGGAGTTCAGGCAGTACAGTGAGAATTGTAGTTGTGCTCGTTGGACGCGGTGTGGGTTGCGAAATACCACGCCGTGCACGGTTTCGCGACACATGGCTTCCAACACAGCACTACCCCCCCTTTAATAAACTGGACTCTCATGGTCAAAATCCTTGACTATTGAATAAGTACGATTTGACGTTGGCAAATATGTCCTTTGAGCTTTGTAACGATGCATTCCTTGATGCAAACTTCAAAGCTACCATCAAAACACGCGGACATGACCTGGATACACTCATCTGCCCTAAATAAGCTTCCACCCTGCAACACACACATACACACACACATATATACATATATTCGCCTCATCATATACGTTGGTATAATTAAATAGCCCAACTCACGAGGCCATCATCAGGCAGTCGTCGTGCCCCCGCGGTAAAAACCGGGTCGGTTCAAACTACAAGTGACGGGCTGTCGGTGGCGCCTGTCTATGGACCTAAGCGGATCTGGTGACACAGCCGAGGCCTGAACCAAGACGACTCTCGTGAGGGCTGTCGGACACCAAATCCTAAATCCCGTGGGCACGACACACTGACGGTGGCAACATTTCCTCACTGCTGTCTCTCGCGCTAGCGGGCATTAAAATGTTGTAAAAGTAGACTAGTTCCATTGGTGAAATTGGCATCGGTAAGATCGAATTTCTGAGCGCATGTCTCCCTCTTTCGGTTCCAATTATGAAGGTGTATGGCAGAAACTGCTGATTTTCTGGACAGTCAAATCGATCATGCGGAGTGGCACAGAGTGAGGAAGCCAAATTACCACGTATGCAAGCCATGCTAGATTGTTGCAACCCTGCCGAGTAGATAATTGCTCCCCTCTGGTGCACGATCCTGCGTGGTCCTCGCCGGTTGTCGTTCGTTCTATGCAGGTCTCATGGAGTTCATATGACACAATGGGAAACTCCTAGGGAAATCGGTGACGATGAGGGGGGACGATTTCCACCAATATTGCCTGTACTGGGGTAGCAATCGTATACGTACGATATGGGATTCATGCATCTGTATTGCATTTCACCGTCCAGTGATCTGAGGACATTACAAGTACCAAATTCACACCAGATTCCCAGATATGATATCCCATTCAGATGCCATTCGGGTCCTGGATGGGTTCGGTATCGAAGCAAGTCATATCAATATTGTACGCATACACGATCCGCATGCATTCTGCAGTGTGCTAGGTTTTAAAACCATGCATGAATATGGTGTACCGAAATGAAATACAACAATCTATGTAATAATGTTACGAAACTCTTATAGCTCCTGCCTGCCAAATCATGAAAATTGTCAGTCAATCCATCAAAGATATGGAGACTGGATTCATTGGTGTGTATGGATCATCACGCATGATGCAGTTTTGTAACCGAGCTTTTTGTGCATATGTAGGTCAGATTTCGAACTTGCCATGGCACTATGATGCGAATCATCTTGGTCAATCCAATCCCTTGCAAGGATAAGATATCAAATGTATGAGTCATAACGGCCGTTGTTATCCTATGCATTTTTATGCTACTTACTCGATCCCAATCGCAAAAACGACATAGCTCAGTTCCGATGGTTGGACTGGCAACATGTGAGATGAGATGTAACCGACAAATCGGCAGAACCGCAAGACTCGGATAGGCAAACCGGGTTGGGATATATGAGTTTGCACAGTCCCCTATGCTAGCTTGCATGCTCAGTCAGGGACCATGAGCTTGGACATAAAATCAGCAGCACGAAAAACCAAACAGTAGGTTGGTACGCACGTTGAAATGTAGCTCGGGATTGTGAACAGGGTTGTGGCAGAGCTCAAGTATAGTCCTTCCGGTGTGGAACAACAAAAAGTCTCATCAGCTAACTCAGGACTGAGCAAGACACGCTTTGAGCGTGAGCGTTCTGTTCCCCACTTGCCAACGCAACCACGTGATTCACTTTCTGGGGCATCACATGAGAACAACGGATGATCAGGGTTTCATGTCTTCGGGGTCGGTCAGAACTTATTTCCGCACGCACTTGATGAGTTCACCTGAGGGCTCTCCGTCCGCCTAAAATAGAACGCTGCTTTCGGGCTGAATGCCCTTGGAAAAATCTTCAACAGACTCAACGACCTTGTGCATAGTCCGCCAAACATTCTATCTCGGTGAATGCAAGGTGAGAGAGATTAAAAGCGGTATATTTATTGAAGGTTGTGACATGTTCGCGGCTGCCTAAGTTGGAGATCAACCTTACCTACCTACCTACTTGTTCTTCTCGTCAGAATCCTCATCATTATCATTCTCTTTATCCTCTGCATCAGCTGCTTCTAACCAGGTGTCCCCATCGCCTTCCCGCCTTCCCATAAGAGCCTCGAGAGCGGCAGTGTCTGCTTCACTAAGTGTCTTGATTCGAAGCGTCTCATAATCTTCACTAGTAGCACCAAAAATCTCCAGAATTTCAAGCTGAAGCTCATCTCTGCCGCCGGAGGGCAACAACTCTTCCATGTCAGAAAAGTACATCAATTTGGAGAAGAGAGCTCGGCCGCCGGCCTTCTTCAGAAGCCCCTCTGCCGTCATACCGGTTGGACTGATCATCAGAATTCCGGTACGTTCAAAACCTCGCTTCGCAGATTCCCGAAGAACTTCCTTTATCTGTTCGTCAGTTAGTCCGCATGCGGCACGGAGGACGAGCACATCCGACACGGCATCTGGATCGAACGGCCTCTGATCCAAAAGATACCGAAGGTATTTCCGGAAGACTAGGTCAGGCGAGAAGCCGGTTGTTCTGCTTAGTTTTCGCAACTCGCCAGGATTTAGGCTTGTGCGTTTAGAAGGCAAAAATGCGTCCAGCGTATCAACAATCAGACGATTCTTGCTCACCGTGCGCTTACGCTTTGCACGAGGTGTGGTATACTTTTTGTAAACTTGGAAGCAAGACCACAAGAACGTCGTGGCCAAAAGCCCACCAGCAAATATCAGTCCATTTTTCAATACGGGGGTGTTTTGTACGAGCGTGGGAACTTGTTGCGCTACAGATTTCACAGTGATCGGCTCTCTTTCCACCACTTCCTCCACTTCCACCTCTTCTTCGACTTCTTCCCATTCCTCCTCGTCATCGTCGTCATCCTTTCCATTTTCTGCTAATTGCACGATTTGATTCCCTCCGGAAAGAGAGACTATTCCAGGAGCACACCTCGCGCTAACTGAACGTTGACGCCTTTGGGTAGTTGAAGCAAGAGAGTTATGCGCATACCGACAACTCCTTACTGTCCGCCCTCGACAGGTTGTTCTGATCTTAGGAGCAGAACCTTTGTTTTGTAAAAGGGTTGCGCTCGAGGTCGTCATTCGAATACCCTTACTAATGTATGCAGTCTGCATGCTTATGCGTGTCGAAGCCGCCGATTCCACACCTCTGAACGATTTGTTTTCGTCTATGGTTTGCTTTTAGCGTTTAGGTTTACATCATTATATCCATATTGTACATTTCATACTTGTATTCAATATGGATTATGATGTGTCAAATTATCATTTGTTTTCAGACATATCCTGATTTGGATGGGTATCGGAATGTATGCAGTTTCTAGAAACGTGGCATCGATCTGCCGGCCATCTCATCCATCACACGAGGTCCGCAGAAACCTAAACGCTAAATATTGATGTATCCGTTGTATCATCAATCAGTTTATATCGTGTCAAATGTCAATTTATACAACACAAGTAAGAAGTATACATTAACCTCTGCTCCTTATGATTTGGAACCGGGCCAAATTACTTTACCTTACCTACCACCGTATGGGATAATACGGTCAGATAAAATTTTCTCGGATGAAAATTTCCTCGCGGCTATCGATATAAATTGGGGTGCGTCATGCTGAAATCCGATCTCAAAAGTGAATTTGGACATCGGACGGCTCCGGATATCACGGTCAAAGTTGCCCAGTGTTGGTCAACGGAAGGTGTCTCATTGGCCAGATGGGTTAAATTTTTACATGATTGTTGCTTTTGCGATCTATTGCGCCAATTGAGCTCTTGAGCACATATCCGTACATGCTTCACTTGGGTAAGTGAAGCATCGATCCAACTTTGTGTTGGTGCACTCAAGGCGAAAAAGGCTCAATCCGCGAGCATCTTCAATAGGGTAGAGCTCGTTAGAAGTTTGTGACCGTTTGCGACGTTACTTTGTGAGTGTAAAATTGTTGTGTTTCGTGTTGTTATGCACGGAAACACAGCCTACATAGTTATTCAGGTGTTTGTGATACCCGTGGGGTATCACACGCACACTTTGATGCGGTTTCGGACATGCACTCACGATTCCGCAACTCACCGGCGTGCGGGATAGTGAATGCGATTTAATGTTGGAAACAGTACAGCAGCCACGGGGAGAACGCGCCCGGCGAGATAGAACGAACTGAATAATAGATAACATAAGGGAAATATAATAAAACATTTACGCTAGTAAAAGGGGACAAAGTCCTGAGAGTGCGGTATCCCTGCAAAGCAGGCTAGTGAAAACACCAGGGGCTACTCCCTCTGCTATAGCGCGCCCACAGAGGGGCTCAACCCACTTTTCAGCAGGGTGACATCTAGAGAAAAAGCTAGGTGCAAAGCAAAAAACTCTAGAAGATGGAGAAGCAGCCATGGCCGGGTGAGTGGAGGGGTGGCTGTATCTGAGCGGTGGGGAGGGAAGTCGAAGAATTAAGGGGGTATTTGGAGACGTTGAGGAA
>LGRX02035025.1:0-12982 GCA_001247695.2 Cymbomonas tetramitiformis | reverse complement strand
TGAGGGACAGGGTCGGAGGTGGGGAAGTGAGGAGGGAGAGGGTTGGAGGTGGGGAAGTGAGGAGGGAGAGTGTCAGAGGTGGAAAAGTCAACAGGGAGAGGGTCAGAGGTTGGGAGGGATGGACGGCCAAAGGGGGACAGGGTGGCATGAGTCAGAGGAAGGATGGAAAAGTGGGGCATGAAGAGTTGAAGGCTCACATCGCGGAGGCGGAGCCCGGGCCCGTTGCGGAGTCCTCCTCGAGGGTGGCATCGGGCGTGACCGGCTTCCACAGCTTGTGCTGGGCAGGATGCTGGACTCTGCGGGGCGGGGCCGAGCGTGGCCTTGTTCTGGCCTGTCCCGCAGCCCCGCCCTCACCCGCCAAGTCTTGACTCCCTGAGCACCTGCTCTAGTGCTCGATCATTGTTCCAGGCACCCATCTCCCTATTGCTGCTGTCTTTCCTTCTGACAGCCAACTCCATAGGTGGCTGCAATCCCCGCCCGTCCCCTGCTTTCCCTCTACTTGGCGATCCCGACCTGCGGCTGGACTGCGCGCCCCTGTCCCGATTGGGTGGGACGCAGCCCTAGTGCCACAGAGACAGGGAGGCGCACCGCCTGCGCCTGGAGTGCCTTGAGGGAGATGGTGACGTGGGCCACCGGGGGCGGCTCCTCAAGAGGACACCCCTTTGTGTACGTCAGTGCCTCGCGCATTAGGCCCTTGAGCGACAGCTTCACCTCAGGCACAGCACTGGCACGCGTGGGCCGCATCGGTGGCATGTTCACACTCGCCCTGGATGGCCTCCTCTCCCTGCAAGCCCTCCGATCGAAATAGCCCAAACTCCCTCAATAAGCATTTGCCCATGACGGGCGAGAAAGGGAGAGCACATGGATCAGGAAGAGTGTGGACAGAAGGGCACGGAGGGAGGGGCACTGAATCAGGGAGAGGGCAGAAAGAACAATGGGAATGCTGCTCGTGGGAGGGGCAGATGGGCATTATGGCAGCATGAGTGTGGGAGAGGGCGGAAGGGCAAGCCAGGCCTGGATCTGGGAGAGGGTGGTAGGGCGCTACAGAACAAGGGTATTACCGCGGGGGCAGGCCTTGCTGCACGGCTGCGCACACTGGTGTGGTGGGGAGCACGAGCTCCGGCGCGCACCAAACGTTGAGGCTTCCGGGGGTTGGGGCCAGGGCGCTGCCGGAGTTCCACTTGCCCAGATCTGGTCGGTGGCCGTACAGCGAATCTGCTCTCTTCCGGTTGAACTCCGCCGCTCGGTTCACCTGCACCATCACCAGCTCCGCCCACCTCAATTTACCACTGCCCTAAAAATTCCCGAGCCCTTATCACAGCGGGAAGGCAGTCTGGCCAATAAAGGAAGGCAAAGGTTCAAATCAGCAATAGACACACGCGCTGGTGTGCAGCTGCGACGTCATGCTGCGTGGACTTCGCGGGTAAACACACGGGCTACTTCCTCTTGGGAAGTACGGCGGATTGATCTAACTTACTTTGGTGCCTCACAAAATGGGGCTCTCAAACATGACCACTCCACCACAGGGGCGAATTTGGTTGCGTATGCTGAAATCTCAATTGTATTAATTTCACATCATTATTGATCATTTGCCTTATGATTGGAGAGAGGGGGGGTCAAAATGGCATCACGATTATTCTTATGGTGCGCATCAACAATTGGGGAACATGTATATACTGCATCACCGTCAATCCACCGCCGCCATTAGAATTGATAATTCAAAATTCTGGATTGGTACGCTTCGTCCATCATCTACTGCAATATTTTTAGAAATGTGCAGTTGCAATTTGTTTTGGTTCATAAATACTTTAAAAAACAGTGTGACTGAATACGCTGATAATAGTAACAGCAACAACACTTCCCTAAGGTCATCGATTCCTCAGAATTAATCGTCGTTCTACTCAATAATGTTGCTTTGTTAAGGTGAGGGGAAGTTTAGGGTGAGGCTTGATGCCCCCCTGCAGAGGCGAGGGCTCATTAAAACAAAGTGGTATAACATGACTAGATGATGCACAAATGCGTTGCATGCCATATGGTGATGAGTCATGCAACGATTGGTAACGCGCGCATACTTACAGATGAACGCACGGCACTGCAGCACAAACAGGCGTGAGCCACAAGTGTGTTGGCTCGGTCAATGATGAAGGGGGGTTCAAATGAGGCCGGGGGGCAAAATGACGGGTGTGAAAGAGAGGTCAAAGTACAGCAACTGGGCAGAGTGCAGTCGAGGTAAGGCAATCTCAGAGGGGGGTAAACACCTTTCCAAGGTGCTCCACATACTCCAGTTTGTCCATCACTTCTCCCACTTGGAGGGCAGGCAGCCCCTCTGCACGGTGCTCCACGAACTCCTCGCTGACAACCTCCCCTTGCGGAGGGGTGGGTGGGGTCTCTCCGTGCACAGTGCCAGGCATGGTGCCGCCCCTCGGGCTGTGGGTGCCTCCGGTGTTGAGGGTGGCATTACTGCCCGGGCGCGGCGAAGGCAGGGTCACGTTTGCCGGAAGCTGGTGCGGAGTGCGTGGGGACAGCTCATCCTCCAAAATGGGTGGGGCACCAGTCTCCCCCAAAGCCGGCATAGGCGTGTGAAAGCCCTCCTCCCCGACCAGCGGAGATGCACCTGGCATTTCCTCCACTATCGCAGGGACATGACGCTTGTCGGCTGCCTGCCGTACTTCCCTCTGAGTCTCCAGCTGCGCCCGAGGAGCTCCCCACAGGGCACTGACCTCAGTAACATCTCCCTTTGTACGCAGCTCGCACCGCATTCAGTCGCATCTCCGTGGGGCGGCCGACACCACGGGAAACAAGCACCCATATGGGGGGCTGCAGAGTGCGGATAAATGGGAAGCGCAAGTGTTTAAGTGGATGGCCGGGGAGTGTGCAAGGGGTGGAACCGTGGACTGGAGGTGGGTGAGGAGGGCGGTGAGTTCTGACCGAAGTTCTGAGTTTAACACCAGCATAGCTGAGCTCCAGCAGGCGGGTGTCCAGGACGGCAGCGCCCTGCAGGAGGCAGGCGCAAGGCCCCTTAGGAGCACTAACCGCTCCACTTTGCTGCGCCGCTGGAGGGTGACAACAGGCAGACAAGCACTGACCGCTCCACTTTGCTGCGCCGCTGGAGGGTGACAACAGGCAGACAAGCACTGACCGCTCCACTTTGCTGCGCCGCTGGAGGGTGACAACAGGCAGACAAGCACTGACCGCTCCACTTTGCTGCGCCGCTGGAGGGTGACAACAGGCAGACAAGCACTGACCGCTCCACTTTGCTGCGCCGCTGGAGGGTGACAACAGGCAGGCAAGCACTGACCGCTCCACTTTGCTGCGCCGCTGGAGGGTGACAACAGGCAGGCAAGCACTGCAGCGCGTGCAATACACGGACAGCCCTCCTCAGAGCCTCATCGGAGTCCAAAGTGCGACGGAGCACCGAATTGCTATCATCGAAAGGCTGTCTTCAGCCATTTTCTATGTTTGTAAGTGTGCGTTGAGCAATCAAGTATCAGGCCAGCAAGCGGAACTGGCGCCCTCGGCTGCCCCCTGAGAGCCTATTTCTTCGGAGCGCACGAGGGGTCACATGAAATGCCAGGGAAAACGACCCCGGTTTGCCCCAGCACTGCCACAAGTCGGCGCTTCAATTTGGTTGCACGAACAGCAACTTGCCGGACAAAATACTGCCACGTCCACTGCGTTGCCCATCTGTTGCGGATACTTGTTTTCGTATCTTTTGCTCTCCCTCCAAGTTTCCGACAAGTGTGCCAAGTGGCCATATCTTTTCCGAGAACTGTGACAGAAGGCTACACTTTTTCTCTTGCTCTGTGGCACAGGAACAAGGCGAACGCCGTGTAACATCCCTTGCCCTCGAGTGAGATCGTTCGTGCCGCTGACGCCTGCAGATACGCACCGCAGGCGAAGCTACCGTTCCCCCAACGCTTGCCCGGCGGGCAGCTTGAGCCGCCGCAATGGCGAGGTTCGCACGTTCGCCCGGAGTCTGAAGCTTGGTAGAGTCATCGTCGCGTGGGGAAGATAGCTCGAGAATCTGCAACCACGCACATGAAGCTTGAGGTCTTAGTTTTTCATCCTTGAAACCTTTCGCGCTCCGTCACTCAAGAGAGAGCTCAACACAATTAACTGGGACAAGACAACTTGTACCTTCGGTGCAGAGCTGTCGGGATTCAAAGCTGCGAGCTCAAGTCGTAACTGTAGAGTGATGAGAATAACAAAAGTCAGTCTCCAAAGGCAGCAGGCGCGTCACGCCATGTGGGGAACTCCCCGCAACTTCGTTCAACTACAGCCTGCAGGCTTCAGTTAGAAAAAACATTGTATGACGCACACACTAGACAGCGTGATCTAGCTGCTGGGGAGCACCTCGTGCACTTGCGCGGCAGCTTCGGATAAAACATCGGAAGTTAGTCTCCTGCAGAAGCCGAAACCACAATTGTCGAGCGATATGTCACTCAGAAGTGCTGAAGAGGCCAAACAACGAAAACTACACAATGCCTCCAGGAGCGTTGTTCTTGCCTCGTTGTATTTAGCAACTCGGCTCGATGTTGGGATAATCCGACGCAGACGGACATATGTGAAAGGCAAACTTGTTAGACGCCAAACACGAGTTACCTAGGACTATCGCGAGGAGTGCTTCCGTCGAAAACGTACCGAGGAAGCGTTTCAGCGGTGGGATTTTGGATACAATCTTCTCCATCCGCCTCTGACTCTGTGTCACTCGAGCTGGGCGATACGTATCTCACGGCTCCCATGGGATTGAAATAGGAGATAATCGTTCAAGCCAGTGATTCAAAAAGACACTTGAAGGAATAATCCCTCAAAATTCAAGAGTCGTCCCGAGTAGCCAGAAATAAATACAGGGGTATGCCATATACATTTGTTGGGTGACGATACACTTGGACCAGTCACTATTTGGACCAACACCACTGAATTCCGAAGAGCACCAAGAAGTGCGCTCGGGACACTCGTTACGTGAGGTAATATCGCCACACGCGCACTATGAATTTATAACGACCACATATAATATAGTGAACAGGGCTTTATCGTCTATCCTTCGGAAATGCCTTGCTGTTGCTGCTTGAGCATATGATGAAATGATACTTTACACGACAGACCTCCAAATGAACCGTTCGCAACTGCGAACTGCAACTTGAACTTAGAACCACTGTACATGTCAAGGCACCGAGGACAGGTTCGAAGACCGCGGAGGACAGGAACAACGCTGACGTCAGTTCCACGTCATTATGGAGGACGCACTCGGACAGTCGATCGGTTTTACACTGTGAAGGCATGCATTCGAATTATGCTGCGTTTTTCTCATGAAAAACAAAATTAAAATAAAAAGCAAATTTGCAAGTCTCTATCAATCGAGTGCGAATCTCTCCAGCGCGGGGCTGAAGTTGCAGCAGCCGAATAAAAAGTTTCGGCGGCAGGAAGCGAAAGGAGTTGAAGCAATAGCCGCAATAGTAATCTATTGATATCACAACCTCTTACGAGCGAGCGACACATTTTACGCGCAAAAAGGTGGAAGCAGATCCTGTGGTGTTTGAAGGTGCGCCTGACACTGCATGTCGCGGAGATCAAGATGTCGTGGGTTTTGCGCAGCTATTATTGCCTCTCTCGTGAGACTTTTTTGGAATACTGCTTTTCACAACATTGTTATGCTATGGAATATTGATTGGGAGCGAGCGACTTTTCAAGATAGAGAATATCACAGATATCATCGATGAGATAGTGTTTCTTCTTACTCTCGTCGCGCGGACATCTTAGGATTGTGGCATAGTAGTATGTCACCTTCGATTTCGTAGGGATTTGGTTTCCTCCGGATTTGTGTTAATGGCGGTTTCTTGGGATTCTTGTCGCCTGATGGCAGACTAAGAGGTGATATCCATCACACTACTGTCGTTTACGTCGATCGGATAATGTCGCGATTATGAACAGCGCTGCGTCGTGGCGGGCGTCGTGGTGGCCAGGCTGCTGAGGTCTCGGGTGTGCGGGTTGGCGGAGTTTGGGCGCGCGGGCTGTTTACGGGGGGAAATTTTTGGGTATATACGGAAGGTGAAAGGTTCAGGAAACTCGGCAGAATCTCTGAAAAGGCCCTATTCTGGGAATTTCGAAAGTGCACGGGGCTGTATGTGCATCCCCAAAGGCCCTGACGGGCAATGTTACGGCGGAATAAACAGGCGCCGTGAATATATTATCAATATACAAATAAACACTGCAAAGTTGGACAGCAATGCGAGTGTACGTAATAGCGGGTTGTGAGTGTAGTCTCTGTAAGAAGATCTGATGAAGCACAACGCTTCCTCACTTTTGTACCATACGTCTCCCATCATCTTAGATGGTACCGCCATTGGGTTGTGAACCCGAGACGTAGGTTGAACGACCAGTATTGTAATAACGACTAGTTCGTTCATATTGTGCATGCGTGTTCCGCACATGCTTAAAAGCCAAGATGGTTCTTGTTTGTATTCAAGATGTATCTTTGCTTTGCCATCTTCGAGTTCGACGTACGAACTCTCGATGACAAGGATGCCTGATGATGTGACATTATCATCTGGCGACATGTACATTCATCGTCGACCGTACTGACGACCGTCATAATAATATATGACGCGACTCGACATGTACAGTCATGGTCGACCATACTGTCGACTGTCATAATAATATATGACGCGACCGACTGTCATAATAATATATGACGCGACCGACTGTCATAATAATATATGACATGACCGACATGACATGACATGACATGGTATGACATGTCTGACATCGTATGACACATGTATGACACGTATGACATGTATGACACATATGTCATCGGTCATGACCCTGACAGATCTCCCCTCTTAAAAGAGTTGTGACCTCACAACGGGCATACCTTTGTATATGTCTATGATGTCTTTGTTGTTGTCGCTTCTTGCTGGTACCAGTCTTCTTACAC
The DNA here is from genome assembly GCA_001247695.2 of Cymbomonas tetramitiformis. Classification (NCBI taxonomy): domain Eukaryota; kingdom Viridiplantae; phylum Chlorophyta; class Pyramimonadophyceae; order Pyramimonadales; family Pyramimonadaceae; genus Cymbomonas; species Cymbomonas tetramitiformis. The sequence goes on along the minus strand of LGRX02035025.1, from coordinate 6,045 downwards.
CGATTTGAGGCGTCCCTCATGGTGTTTTTAGGTTATTGGGGGGATCTGAGTCCACTTTAGTCCCTCACCTTAGGCATTTAGCCCTACAGTTCTTAGGATGTAGCCCCCATGAATTGCGTATCGTATTTCAGAGTGACGTTTCAAGGTATCTTCCGAGGTTTACGTTGTACATCATAGACATATACAAAGGTATGCCCGTTGTGAGGTCACAACTCTTTTAAGAGGGGAGATCTGTCAGGGTCATGACCGATGACATATGTGTCATACATGTCATACGTGTCATACCTGTCAGACATGTCATACCAAGTCATGTCGGTCATGTCATATATTATTATGACAGTCGGTCGCGTCATATATTATTATGACAGTCGGTCGCGTCATATATTATTATGACAGTCGACAGTATGGTCGACCATGACTGTACATGTCGAGTCGCGTCATATATTATTATGACAGTCGTCAGTACGGTCGACGATGACTGTACATGTCGCCAGATGATAATGTCACATCATCAGGCATCCCTGTCATCGAGAGCTCGTACGTCGAACTCGAAGATGGCAAAGCAAAGATACATCTTGAATACAAACAAGAACCATCTTGGCTTTTAAGCATGTGCGGAACACGCATGCACAGTATGAACGAACTAGTCGTTATTACAATACTGGTCGTTCAACCTACGTCTCGGGTTCACAACCCAAGAACGTTGTACAGATTTCAACGTTACTTGTGGATGCAGTGATTTTATCAAAAGCAATCCATCATAATCACCAGAATATAAAATGGATATGTGTGTAATCCTATCCACCTTCTTCCCCTCTTGAGGAAGTGTGAACATATAGGCAGTCAGTTGCTTATATATTTCATAGCATATAGCTTACAGCTTATAGCTTATAGCTTGCAATCTTTATAGGAAGCAGCTTATACAGTTTTAGGGTTGTTGCCCTACAGTTCTTAGGATGTAGCCCCCATGAATTGCGTATCGTATTTCAGAGTGACGTTTCAAGGTATCTTCCGAGGTTTACGTTACGGATAGATATTTGCGCTTGCCGTCGACACCTTCGATGATCGACGATTTAACGAACGATTCTCGGCGATAATGCATCCACCTCTTCCTCCCTTCAGAGAGCTTACTCCCCCGAAGTTCACAGGAATACTATGGAGAGCCCCTTCCGAATATTTCGAAATGGCTTCTTTTTAATGCAGCGGAGGAGGCCCTGCTTACGAGATATCGGAGGGTCTTTATAAGTCCACTTTAAATCCTCACCCGCCTGCCAAACTCCCTTTTTTCGGTCCGGTACGCGCGCTTTGACGAACATCTATCGCGATGAGTGAGAATGGATTCGCCACGTACTAATGTGAAATTTGTTTAGTTATGTTTGTCAAGCACAACTCAGGATCACAACTCCGTCTACCTCAATCTCCGGTAGCTGCGGATGATTGGCCAAAAGTCCGATGACAAACCACGGCTGGCAAAGGTAGCATTAGCAGTTTTTCACAGATATTGGTACCCGCATATGCGTATCTGTGTAAGGGTATGATTTATACAAGGCTCACTACACCTTAGCAAGGAAGGATCAATTCCTGCTCCTGTCATATCAATTTGATGCAGGGTAAAAAATGTTAGGGATATAACCCTGCAGTTCTCGGGTTGCAGCCCATTGCACCGAAGGTGCATCTTGGGATGCAGCCCTGCAGTTCTTGGGATGCAGCCCTGCAGTTCTTGGGATGCAGCCCTGATATATATATGTGACCGATGGACGAAAACCTCTTGGGTACATGTTTCCACGGCCTGATTATTATTTGGTCGGCAATTATTGGCAAAAGTCATCGGCTATCAGCTTTTGACTTAGAAGCCACAATGTTATAGAAGCTGCGACCTATTGTAACCATATGCGGCAGTTATGCCTTCAGCATACGTAGACAATATGATTATGTGGAACTTATAATCCCACTTAAGTTGCATCATGATAAATTTATCCAGGTGTTAACAAGTGTTCAGGATTTGATAAGGGGTTGACGCCCCACAAGCCAAAGGTCACTGTCTCATAAGGCTCGCCTCAAGTGTGCGGCTTTGAGGATTAGCGTCCTGGCGAGGCACAGTCATGATGCTTCCTAGTCCATAATGGAGCTGGAAATGAGAATGCTCAAGATATCCGAAGACAGGAAGGCTTTTGGTTGGCCAGTGTTACTGTCAAGATGCTTAACCTTGATGGAATGGCATTAGGATACAACTTGTGCAACCATGCATGTGACTTATGCATTGGTGTATGACTTTGATGAATTGTCTCTTGTCATGAACCTGGAAGGAATGACGGGCAAATAGCTAGAGTGGCGGATTTATTCACTCGGCTTTGCTGTTCATGGAATTCGATGCCTAATGGCACAACTGGCAATCCTTTGCTCAGATGCTTTCCTTAAGACATTGGCAACAACTTGTGTGCCAGCTTCTCTAGATTTGGGGAGAAACTATGGATCAACAATTCATCAATCAGAACACATGTTATCAAGGCTGATTCAACGAGTCCTTTAACTCTTGAATTTCGACAATCAGCATCTCAGGCTGTTGACGTCAAAGTGAAGGTCGTAAGCTTACAATATAGCTTATTCACATTTGAAAAACCATCGTTCTCCAGTGTCAGTGCCCTTCATATAATATGATAGAGCCGGAGAAATATGCATCTATGATTTCTTCATAATGAACTTCATGTGTTAGTAAGTCAAATAAGACTTCATTTGATGTTTCAATCGGCATGATGTACCGTGTCATCAACTTATGGCTACTATACACAGATGCTGGAACTTTTGATAAGATTTTTAATCTTCCAAGCAAAATCACAATGATGTAAATCAATTTGTGGCAGCTGTATGAAAATGAATGAATCTATACTCTTCCTCCCCCTCGCAAAAAGAGATGTATCAAACCAATCAGATGGTGATGGAGGATGTTTTGCCAATTGATCATGTTATGTGAAAAATGGTTTGATAGAAAATCAGACTGAGATTACTCATCGAATCAAGTGCTTTCGAGGTAACAATGTCAATATGAACACCGATTCTCTCTACGTCATATCGGCAACATGCCTGACGATTTTGAATGTGGCGAATGGCAGATAATGTCAAATGCCAATGTCAATTCACTATGATTCAATATGCAGTTTTTGGGTTGCAGCCCACATACTTTGTCAGTTCAGGGTCACTATAGTGTACCCAACTTAGACAATGGTTCTGGATAATGATTGTCATGATGAACAAAGAAATCAGTACCGAAGTTAACTTTGGTATCGAAGCTAATGGAGAGTCAATTAAGAAGTGTCCGTAATGACAACAACTTACTACGAGTTTTATTTTCGTAGTTGATGGATGGCTGACATGTCATTTCATTATGAATAGAACATGGCATTGCCTAGTGATATGTGTATATTCTTCAGCACATGATCACTTATCTCAATGGTGCCCATTTTATTTTGGGCAAACACTATTCAGAGACTTGTTGTGATAAAGTATGAATGATGAATGTGTCATTTCAATCCGATAGAATTGTGACTTGTTTTATGACTATACAATTTCTGTCACTTTCCAGAATGAGGATGAACTGTGCTTGGACACCGTATGCAGATTGCGGGTTTTCCAAGACTTCGTGGCCTAATGGATGAGGCAACAAATTTCTAAACATTCCCGAATGAGCTTTCAAAGAGTCTTTATTCCTCAATGAAGCATGCTTGTCTTATGTGCCAAAATGTTATGAAATTACAAATATGGTGTCAATCTATATGTGGATGGTTTATACCATTGTATGTTATTCCACAAATAAATAGTGATGTCAGAATAAAACTTTGGACAATTGCAACTTAGTATAAACCCGAGTGCATTCAAGTCCATTTGTATGCTCAGAATATGAATCTAATGTGCTTTCTATATGCACAGGATAGAACATTTTTCTATGCGATTCTGGATTCAGGAACTAGAGTCAATGTAAAAGTCTTTTCATATTTCAGACGATGAAACCCTTATTCCCTTAGGTGCAATACCTTATTGTAAGGAATAGTCATTTTCAATACAAGTTTCAATCGATTTTCTCAAATCTGTCACTTTTATGATGATCAGATTGGTCAACTTTACAACATAACCACTTCCCCTCGCTGAAGGAGATGGCTTCCATCATAGGGCGGTATATTAGCTATTTTCATATGACACTGAAAAACATGAATAACTCTTGGAGAATTTTGGGATAAACATCCTGGATTGGCTGTGCTTGATTGCTTTATGCCCAAGAATGACCGAAGAGATTGCTTGCCATTTTTCAGCCATATAGCGTGGAGGCTGCTTAACAACGGTTGGGTCATAAGCTAAATAGCTATGTCAGCTATGTCGGAGGCTGAATAGCCATGATTGCACAGACTCTGTCTTTCATGATGAATAGACCTCTGAGAAATGGTGTCTGAAAAAATCAATTGACAACAACTCAACCTTTTGGTATGATGTAGAGCTGATGATCTTTGTTGCACTTCAATTGTTTAATGTGCACTAATGAAATGCCTCGTGATATATAATCTCACAGAATAGGCATTGCTCAATGGAGATATGATCAGATATGTAATAATCAATGAAGACAAGATGGTTGATTTGGCTCATTCAGCAGGCATAATTACCTCAAAGAGATGCCAATACATGGATACATATCAAGACATAAGGGCAATAGGCTTATTGTATAGCCTTCAAGGAAGCTAGCATTTATGCTGCATCGGTCAGCTCAGTGGCTTTGACCTTTCCAGGTGTTGTACTCAGGCCGTGGCCTGCATATTGCATTGAGTAATCTTGACACCTTTAATGATCCAATCAGATGATATGTATGAAGTATCAAGAATGGTTGCCCTTTTCAATGATCATCGGTGGCAGAGGCTATAGTGCTTGCACCGTGTCAGTATACAATTCTAGGTCTTCAAAATCAAGCTCATATGAATGACATGGCTGATGTATGTGTCAACTTTCATGGAGTTCTGCATGGTTTGACTGTATATAGTCAGGCTTACCAAAACAAAAACAATGATGCAACTTATTTGTTTTATTATTTGTCTTTATTATTTATTATTTATTTGGTTTTTAGTTGTATTTCTAGCTTATCATCTTCCCCCCTCAAGGAAATGTATTGCTAGGCGGTTGTCAAGCGCCGTTCAAATACAACAGAGGTCCGACCTCTACGCTCTTTGCAACCTGGCCACTCCGGTGGTGCAGCCCCATCCGCGACGATGCCGGCGCCTCAAGAGGCAGCTCAGGATGCACCTGAGGGTGAGGTGCAGGTGAGCTCCCGCAAGTTGCGGAATGTATGGCATGCATGGATGGTGGACGCACACCATGTGCTCATGCATGTCGTTGAGGGGTGGGGGGGATGATGCATCGCCACGCTCTTTGCAGCCCCATCCGCTACGATGCCGGCGCCTCAAGAGGCAGCTCAGGATGCACCTGAGGGTGAGGTGCAGGTGAGCTCCCGCAAGTTGCGGAATGTATGGCATGCATGGATGGTGGACGCACACCATGTGCTCATGCATGTCATTGAGGGGTAGGGGGGGAGATGCATCGCCACGCTCTTTGCAGCCTGGCCACTCCGGTGGTGCAGCCCCATCCGCTACGATGCCGGCGCCTCAAGAGGCAGCTCAGGATGCACCTAAAGGTGAGGTGCAGGTGAGCTCCCGCAAGTTGCGGAATGTATGACATGCATGGATGGTGGACGCACACCATGTGCTCATGCATGTCGTTGAGGGGTAGGGGGGGGGATGATGCATCGCCACGCTCTTTGCAACCTGGCCACTCCGGTGGTGCAGCCCCATCCGCTACGATGCCGGCGCCTCAAGAGGCAGCTCAGGATGCACCTGAGGGTGAGGTGCAGGTGAGCTCCCGCAAGTTGCGGAATGTATGACATGCATGGATGGTGGACGCACACCATGTGCTCATGCATGTCATTGAGGGGTGGGGGGGATGATGCATCGCCAGAATGTATGACATGCATGGATGGTGGACGCACACCATGTGCTCATGCATGTCGTTGAG
>LGRX02035024.1:0-10416 GCA_001247695.2 Cymbomonas tetramitiformis | reverse complement strand
TGTGGTGAGCGGGGTGGCGCGCCTTGGTGAGGGGTGTGGTGCACGGGGTTGCGCGCCTTGGTGAGGGGTGTTGTGAGCGGGACTATTTTCAGGCCCTGAAAATGTTTTTCAGGGGCTGAAAACCATTTCCAGGGGCTGAAAACTCATTTTCAGGGCCTGAAAACCATTTTCAGGGGCTGAAAACGCATTTTCAGGGCCTGAAAACCATCTTCAGGGCCTGAAAACCATCTTCAGGGCCTGAAAATTCATTTTCAGGGCCTGAAAACCATTTCCAGGGCCTGAAAACTCTTTTCAGGGCCTGAAAACTCTTTTCAGGGGCCTGAAAACTCATTTTCGGGGCCTGAAAACCTTTTTCAGGGGCTTGGTGAGGGGTGTGGTGAGCGGGGTGGCGCGCCTTGGTGAGGGGTGTTGTGAGCGGGACCATTTTCAGGGCCTGAAAACCATTTCCAGGGGCTGAAAACTCATTTTCAGGGCCTGAAAACCATTTCCAGGGGCTGAAAACTCATTTTCAGGGCCTGAAAACCATTTTCAGGGGCTGAAAACGCATTTTCAGGGCCTGAAAACCATCTTCAGGGCCTGAAAACGCATTTTCAGGGCCTGAAAACCATCTTCAGGGCCTGAAAATTCATTTTCAGGGCCTGAAAACCATTTCCAGGGCCTGAAAACTCTTTTCAGGGCCTGAAAACCACTTTCAGGGCCTGAAACCTCATTTTCAGGGCCTGAAAACCACTTTCAGGGCCTGAAAACTCATTTTCAGGGCCTGAACACCACTTTCAGGGCCTGAAAACTCATTTTCAGGGCCTGAAAACCACTTGAAGGGGCCTGAAAACTCATTTTCAGGCCCTGAAAACCATTTTCAGGGCCTGAAAAGTCATTTTCGCGGCCTGAAAACTCATTTTCAGGCCCTGAAAACTCAGTTTCGGGGCCTGAAAACCTTTTCCAGGGGCTGAAAACTCATTTTCAGGGCCTGAAAACCATTTTCAGGGCCTGAAAACGCATTTTCAGGCCCTGCAAACCATTTTCAGGCCCTGAAAACTCATTTTCAGGGCCTGAAAACCATCTCCAGGGCCTGAAAACTCTTTTCAGGGGCCTGAAAACTCATTTTCAGGCCCTGAAAACCATTTTTAGGGCCTGAAAACCATTTTCAGGGCCTGAAAACCATCTCCAGGGCCTGAAAACTCTTTTCAGGGGCCTGAAAACTCATTTTCAGGCCCTGAAAACCATTTTCAGGGCCTGAAAACTCATTTTCGGGGCCTGAAAACCTTTTTCAGGGGCTTAAAACTCATTTTCAGGGCCTGAAAACCATTTCCAGGGCGTGAAAACTCGTTTTCAGGGCCTGAAAACCATTTTAGGGGCTGAAAACTCATTTTCAGGGCCTAAAAACCATTTTCAGGGGCTGAAAATCATTTTCAGGCCCTGAAAACTCATTTTCAGGGCCTAAAAACTCATTTTCAGGGCCTGAAAACCATTTTCAGGGCGTGAAAACTCGTTTTCAGGGCCTGAAAACCATTTTCAGGGCGTAAAAACTCGTTTTCAGGGCCTAAAAACCATTTCGGGGCCTGAAACTCATTTTCAGGGGCTGAAAACTCATTTTCAGGGGCTGAAAACTCATTTTCAGGGCCTGAAAACTCATTGTCAGGGCCTGAAAACTCATTTTCAGGGCCTGGAAACCATTTCCAGGGGCTAAAAACTCATTTTCAGGGCCTGAAAACCATTTTCAGGGGCTGAAAACTCATTTTCAGGGCGTGAAAACTCGTTTTCAGGGCCTGAAAACGCATTTTCATGGCCTGAAAACCATCTTCAGGGCCTGAAAATTCATTTTCAGGGCCTGAAAACTCTTTTCAGGGCCTGAAAATTCATTTTCAGGGCCTGAAAACTCTTTTCAGGGCCTGAAAATTCATTTTCAGGGCCTGAAAACTCTTTTCAGGGCCTGAAAATTCATTTTCAGGGCCTGAAAACCATTTCCAGGGCCTGAAAACGCATTTTCAGCCCTGAAAACTCATTTTCAGGGCCTGAAAACCTTTTTCATGGGCTTAAAACTCATTTTCAGGGCCTGAAAACCATTTTCAGGGCGTGAAAACTCGTTTTCAGGGCCTGAAAACCATTTTCAGGGCGTGAAAACTCGTTTTCAGGGCCTAAAAACCATTTTCGGGGCCTGAAACTCATTTTCAGGGGCTGAAAACTCATTGTCAGGGCCTGAAAACTCATTTTCAGGGCCTGACAACTCATTTTCAGGGCCTGACGAAAACCATTTCCAGGGCCTGAAAACTCATTTTCAGGGCCTGAAAACCATTTTCGGGGCCTGAAAACCATTTTCAGGGGCTGAAAACTCATTTTCAGGGCGTGAAAACTCGTTTTCAGGGCCTGAAAACGCATTTTCAGGGCCTGAAAACCATCTTAAGGGCCTGAAAATTCATTTTCAGGGCCTGAAAACCATCTTCAGGCCCTGAAAACTCATTTTCAGGGCCTGACAACTCATTTTCAGGGCCTGAAAACCATTTCCAGGGGCTGAAAACTCATTTTCAGGGCCTGAAAACCATTTTCGGGGCCTGAAAACCATTTTCAGGGGCTGAAAACTCATTTTCAGGGCGTGAAAACTCGTTTTCAGGGCCTGAAAACCATCTTCAGGGCCTGAAAATTCATTTTCAGGGCCTGAAAACCATCTTCAGGGCCTGAAAAATCATTTTCAGGGCCTGAAAACTCTTTTCCGGCAGGGCCTGAAAATTCATTTTCAGGGCGTGAAAACCATTTTCAGGGCCTGAAAACGCATTTTCAGCCCTGAAAACTCATTTTCAGGGCCTGAAAACCTTTTTCATGGGCTTAAAACTCATTTTCAGGGCCTGAAAACCATTTTCAGGGCCTGAAAACCATTTTCAGGGCGTGAAAACTCGTTTTCAGGGCCTGAAAACCATTTTCAGGGCGTAAAAACTCGTTTTCAGGGCCTAAAAACCATTTCGGGGCCTGAAACTCATTTTCAGGGGCTGAAAACTCATTTTCAGGGGCTGAAAACTCATTTTCAGGGCCTGAAAACTCATTGTCAGGGCCTGAAAACTCATTTTCAGGGCCTGGAAACCATTTCCAGGGGCTAAAAACTCATTTTCAGGGCCTGAAAACCATTTTCGGGGCCTGAAACCACTCAGGGGCTGAAACTCATTTTCAGGGGCGTGAAACTTCAGCTCAGCCCGAAACGCATTTTCATGGCCTCGAAAACCATCTTCGTGGCCTGAAAATTCATTTTCGTGGCCGAAAACTTTTCAGGCCCGAAAATTACTTTCAGGGAAAACTCTTTTCAGGGCCTGAAAATTCATTTTCAGGGCCTGAAAACTCTTTTCAGGGCCTGAAAATTCATTTTCAGGGCCTCGAAAACTTTTTCAGGGCCTGAAAATTCATTTTCAGGGCCTCGAAAACCATTTCCAGGGCCTGAAAACGCATTTTCAGCCCTGAAAACTCATTTTCAGGGCCTGAAAACCTTTTTCATGGGCTTAAAACTCATTTTCAGGGCCTGAAAACCATTTTCAGGGCGTGAAAACTCGTTTTCAGTGGCCTGAAAACCATTTTCAGGGCGTGAAAACTCGTTTTCAGGGCCTAAAAACCATTTTCGGGGCCTGAAACTCATTTTCAGGGGCTGAAAACTCATTGTCAGGGCCTGAAAACTCATTTTCAGGGCCTGACAACTCATTTTCAGGGCCTGACGAAAACCATTTCCAGGGCCTGAAAACTCATTTTCAGGGCCTGAAAACCATTTTCGGGGCCTGAAAACCATTTTCAGGGGCTGAAAACTCATTTTCAGGGCGTGAAAACTCGTTTTCAGGGCCTGAAAACGCATTTTCAGGGCCTGAAAACCATCTTAAGGGCCTGAAAATTCATTTTCAGGGCCTGAAAACCATCTTCAGGCCCTGAAAACTCATTTTCAGGGCCTGACAACTCATTTTCAGGGCCTGAAAACCATTTCCAGGGGCTGAAAACTCATTTTCAGGGCCTGAAAACCATTTTCGGGGCCTGAAAACCATTTTCAGGGGCTGAAAACTCATTTTCAGGGCGTGAAAACTCGTTTTCAGGGCCTGAAAACCATCTTCAGGGCCTGAAAATTCATTTTCAGGGCCTGAAAACCATCTTCAGGGCCTGAAAAATCATTTTCAGGGCCTGAAAACCATTTCCAGGGCCTGAAAACGCATTTTCAGCCCTGAAAACTCATTTCGTTCAGGGCCTGAAAACCTTTTTCATGGGCTTAAAACTCATTTTCAGGGCCTGAAAACCTTTTTCATGGGCTTAAAACTCATTTTCAGGGCCTGAAAACCATTTTCAGGGCATGAAAACTCGTTTTCAGGGCCTGAAAACCATTTTCAGGGCGTGAAAACTCGCTTTCAGGCTCTGAAAACCATTTTCAGGGCGTGAAAACTCGTTTTCAGGCCTTGAAAACCATTTTCAGGGCGTGAAAACTCGTTTTCAGGGCCAGAAAAGTCGCTTTCAGGCCCTGAAAACCATTTTCAGGCCCTGAAAACTCATTTTCAGGCTCTGAAAACTCATTTCCAAGGCCTGAAAACCATTTTCGGGGGCCTGAAAACTCGTTTTCAGGGCCTGGCAACCATTTTCAAGCCTTGAAAACTTATTTTTAGGGCCTGAAAATCCTTTTCAGGGCCTGAAAACCATTTTCAGGCCCTGAAAACCATTTTTATTCGTGTGTGTCTTGTGTGTGGCTTATGTGTTCTAGGGTTACCTTCTCAGGAAGTGGATGGTTGTGAACGTTCCGAAAGATGGAAAATGTTTCATCTGGGCATTGGCCATGGCCACAAGCGGCAATGTTACTCAGCACGACCTCCGCTTTCGCGTGTCCACCATGGCCCGTGGAATTGGGTGGTGTCCAACACAATCTGGGATCACGCATACCCAAAAGGGCATCCTGTGTGACCGTTACGAATGCCACTGGGGGTACTTGGTGGACAACCACCTGACAATATACTCCGAACAACGATTTTCGTTCGTGTTAATGCTACATCTTTCAAATAGGGGTACTCATGTAGATCTGTATGTGCGGAGGGGGAGCCCATACCGCTTGCACCTGTTGAGTGATTTGCAATTAGACGGCATAGACGTAGAGTTTGTACAGCCCGTGCCGACCCGCACGTTAATTGATCTTACGTAAACATCTCGATTGTGTATAAGATTCAAATCAAGCTCTTGGAACGAGACCCATGCCTCCTCTTGGTATACCATGGTAGTGTTTGTGTTAGATGTGGCGACCCCTTGGAGATCGTATCTAAAGGGTCGGTTTCAAACCGCCGTGTTCGCGTCTTTGAGGACAGGCGGGGGTTCTATGGCATTGAGCGGCGTAAGGTCTGCAAAAACGTAACATGCAAGACCACGCATTACATGAACTTTATGCATTGCGACGACTCTAGAGGCAAAGTCTTAAGGGTTCGCTTGGAAGCGATATGATATATGATATATAGCGAGGCTATTATGGAACGTTAATAGCTCACGCAGCGTCTTGTGTGGATATGAGTGCAGTGCTTCTTCAGAAGTGACTGCTGTAGCCCAACGCTACCTCATTTTACGCAATGCCCCGCATCTCATAGATGCCACCACAATTGGGTTGTGAACCCAAGGCATTGGTTGAACAATCAGTATCGGCTGAACGAATAAGCCATATGATACTCGCATGCTTGTTCAGAACATGCTAGAAGCAAAGATGAGTTTTCTCCGAACACTTTCGGTTCTTCAAGACTTCATCTTGCTTTGCCATCTCGATGCCACAACCTGGCCTCTCGATGACAGGTGTCACTCAAGGTGAGTGAATGACAAATGGTACGACTGTACATGTCATAGTCGACCGTACTGACGACTGTCATAAATGTATGACGCGACTCGACCTGTACAGTCATGATCGACCATACTGTCGACTGTCATAATAATATATGACACGACCGACTGTCATAATAATATATATGACATGACATGACATGGATGACAGGTATGACACGTATGACATGTATGACACATATGTCATCGGTCATAACCCTGACAGATCTCCCCTCTTAAGAGAGTTGTGTCCTCACAACGGGCATACCTTTGTATATGTCTTTTAATGTCTTTGTTGTTGTCGCTTCTTGCTGGTACCAGTCTTCTTACACCGATTTGAGGCGTCCCTCATGGTGTTTTTAGGTTATTGGGGGGAACTGAGTCCACTTTAGTCCCTCACCTTAGGCATTTTAGCCATACAGTCCTTAGGATGTAGCCCACCTTTCCGGAAATCGTATCGTTGAGTGACGTTCCAAGGTTCAATGAAGAGCGTTTTCGCGATACAATCCTACGCTGGATTACTGATTGATCCACACGTTATCATGTATGTGCTAGACGATTCAAAGCATCCGAAGTCTACGTTACGGATTATTTGCGCTAGCCGTCGTCGCCTTTGCGCGATCGATGATCCCACGATTATAACGAATTATATTCGAACGATTCTCGGCCTAATATAGTGCACCCAACTCTTCCTCCCCTCCTTAAGCTACTTTGGAGGATCCTAGGCGATGATGGGGAGCCCGATTTCGATAATAAACGAACAAAGGGGCTTGTTTTAATGCAAACGGAGCGGCCCTGCTTAACGGAATTGGACTTATAATCCTTTACCGGTCTGCTCAACTCCTTAATATTTTTGTCCAGTACGCACGCTTTGACGAACATCTATCGCGATGAGTGAGAATGGATTCGCCACGTACTAATGTGAAATTTATTTAGTTATGTTTGTCAAGCACAACTTAGGATCACAACTCCGTCTACCTCAGTCGATATCTCCGGTAGCTCGGATGACTGGCCAAGAATCCGATGACAAACCACGGTTTTGGCAAAGGTAGCATTAGCAGTTTTTCACAGATATTGGTACCCGCATATGCGTATCTGTGTAAGGGTATGATTTATACAAGGCTCACTACACCTTAGCAAGGAAGGATCAATTCCTGCTCCTGTCATATCAATTTGATGCAGGGTAAAAAATGTTAGGGATATAACCCTGCAGTTCTCGGGTTGCAGCCCATTGCACCGAAGGTGCATCGCAGTCTTGGGATGCAGCCCTGCAGTTCTTGGGATGCAGCCCTGCAGTTCTTGGGATGCAGCCCTGATATATATATGTGACCGATGGACGAAAACCTCTTGGGTACATGTTTCCACGGTCTGATTATTATTTGGTCGGCAATTAATTGGCAAAAGTCATCGGCTATCAGCTTTTGACTCAGAAGCCACAATGTTATAGAAGCTGCGACCTATTGAGCATATGCGGTAGTTATGCCTTCAGCATACGTAGACAATATGATTATGTGGAACTTATAATCCCACTTAAGTTGCATCATGATAAATTTATCCAGGTGTTAACAAGTGTTCAGGATTTGATAAGGGGTTGACGCCCCACAAGCCAAAGGTCACTGTCTCATAAGGCTCGCCTCAAGTGTGCGGCTTTGAGGATTAGCGTCCTGGCGAGACACAGTCATGATGCTTCCTAGTCCAAAGAGTTGGAAATGAGAATGCTCAAGATATCCGAAGACAGGAAGGCTTTTGGTTGGCCAGTGTTACTGTCAAGATGCTTAACCTTGATGGAATGGCATTCGGATACAAACTGTGCAACCATGCATGCGACTTATGCATTGGTGTATGACTTTGATGAATTGTCTCTTGTCATGAACCTGGAAGGAATGACGGGCAAATAGCTAGAGTGGCGGATTTACTCACTCGGCTTTGCTGTTATGGAATTCGATGCCTGATGGCACAACTAGCAATCCTTTGCTCAGATGCTTTCCTTAAGACATTGGCAACAACTTGTGTGCCAGCTTCTCTAGATTTGGGGAGAAACCATGGATCAACAATTTATCAATCAAAACACATGTATCAAGGTTGATTCATCGAATCCTTCAACTCTTGAATTTCGACAATCAGCATCTCAGGCTGTTGACGTCAAAGTGATGGTCGTAAGCTTACAATATAGCTTATTCACCTTTGAAAAACCATCGTTATCCCATGTCAGTGCCCTTCATAAAAATGATAGAGCCGGAGAAATATGTATCTTTGATTTCCTCGTAATGAACTTCATGTGTTAGTAAGTCAAATAAGACTTCATTTGATGTTTCAATCGGCATGATGTACCGTGTCATCAACTTTATGGCTGCTATACACAGATGCTGGAACTTTTGATAAGATCTTTAATTTTCCAAGCAAAATCACAATGATGTAAGGTGTGGCAGCTGTATGAAAATGAATGAATCTATACTCTTCCTCCCCCTCGCAAAAAGAGATGTATCAAACCAATCAGATGGTGATGGAGGATGTTATTCAATCATTATGTTATGTGAAAAATGATTTGATAGAGAATCAGACTGAGATTACTCATCGAATGCTTTAGAGGTAACAATGTCAATCTGAACATTGATTCTCTCTACGTCATATTGGCAATATGCCTGACGTTTTTGAATGTGGCAAATGCCAGATGATGTCAAATGCAGTCGTTGGGTTGCAGCCCACATACTTTGTCAGTTTAGGGTCAATATAGTGTACCCAATTTTAGACAATGGTTCTGGAAAATGATTGTCATGATGAACAAAGAAATCAGTGATGGTACCGAAGTTAACTTTGGTATCGAAGCTAATGGAGAGTCGATCAAGAAGTGTCCGTAATGACAACAAATTACTACGAGTTATATTTTCGTAGTTGATGGATGGCTGACATGTCATTTCATTATGAATAGAACATGGCATTGCCTAGTGATATGTGTATATTCTTCAGCACATGATCACTTATCTCAATAGTGCCTTATTTTTGGGCAGACACTATTCAGAGACTTGTTATGATAAAAAAAATATGAATGATGAATGTGTCATTTCAATCCGATAGAATTGTGACTTGTTTTATAACTATAAAATTTCTGTCACTTTCCAGAATGAGGATGAACTGTGCTTGGAGACCGTATGCAGATTGCAGGTTTTCCAAGTCTTCGTGGCCTAATGGATGAGGCAACAAATTTCTATACATTCCCGAATGAGCTTTCAAAGAGTCTTTATTCCTCAATGAACAAATCATGCTTGTCTTATGTGACAAAATGATATGAAATTTCAAATATGA
The DNA here is from genome assembly GCA_001247695.2 of Cymbomonas tetramitiformis. Classification (NCBI taxonomy): domain Eukaryota; kingdom Viridiplantae; phylum Chlorophyta; class Pyramimonadophyceae; order Pyramimonadales; family Pyramimonadaceae; genus Cymbomonas; species Cymbomonas tetramitiformis. The sequence continues at coordinate 1,314 of LGRX02035024.1, read as the reverse complement.
TGTCAATCTATATGTGGATGGCTTATACCATTGTATGCTATTCCACAAATAAATAGTGATGTCAGAATAAAACTTTGGACAATTGCAACTTAGTACAAATTTGAGTGCATTCAAGTCCACTAAAATGTTCAGAATCTGAATCTAATGTACTTTTCTAGCTAAAGTTACCATTGACTGTCCAACATCCACTCTGGACATTGTTTCTTACGTCTTTTGGCATCACGCTCAGCGTTTTTCTTATTCTGCAAGCGCCTCTTTGCTACTTTTTCATCCGGAACGTTGTACCGGCTACGAAACTTGCTGGTAACTTCTTCTTCTGAGCTTTCTTCATCCAAAAGCAAAACTGGCTTCAACTTGTCTTGTTCTTTCATCTAGGACGAATCACACAGGGATGCAGCAGACCTGCAGCATGAGAAGAAAATAAACAGCAAGAAAGTCATTATGCAAAATCACCACTGAAGGAGATGACTTTCATCATAGGGTGGTATATTGGTTGTTTCATATGACACATAGAAGATATGAATAATTCGTAGAGAATTTTGGGATAAACATCCTGGATTGGCTGTGCTTGATTGCTCTATGCATAAGAATGACCGAAGAGTTTGCTTGCCATCTTTCAGCTATATAGCGTAGAGGTTGCTTAACAACGGTTGGGTCATAAGCTAAATAGCTATGTCAGCTATGTCGGAGGCTGAATAGCCATGATTGCACAGACTCTGTCTTTCATGATGAATAGACCTCTGAGAAATGGTGTTTGAAAAATCAATACGTTTGACAACAACTCAACCCTTTGGTATGATGAAGAGCTGATGATCTTTGTTGCACTACAATTGTTTAATGTGCACTAATGAAATGCCTCGTGATATATAATCTCACAGAATAGGCATTGCTCAATGGCGATATGATCAGATATGTAATGATCAATGAAGACAAGATGGTTGGTATGGCTCATTCAGTAGGCATAATTACCTCAAAGAGATGCCAATACACGGATACATATCAAGACATAAGGGCAATAGGCTTATTGTATAGCCTTCAAGGCAGCTAGCATTTATGCTGCATTGGTCAGCTCAGTGGCTTTGACCTTTCTAGGTGTTGTACTCAGGCCGTGGCCTGCATATTGCATTGAGTAATCTTGACACCTTTAATGATCCAATCAGATGATATGTATGAAGTATCAAGAATGGTTGCCCTTTTCAATGATCATCGGTGGCAGAGGCTATAGTGCTTGCACCGTGTCAGTATACAATTCTAGTCTGGATACATGCTAGACCAGATGTATACAATGTCTAGGTCTTCAAAATCAAGCTCATA
>LGRX02035023.1:0-27917 GCA_001247695.2 Cymbomonas tetramitiformis | reverse complement strand
AAACCGTCCATCAGAGGTGTACGGCACCTGCCTGCAAGGCAAAGGACGGCAAACCGTTTCGAACAGCTATGAAGTGTGCAACCTGCCATATGGTTGACGAACGACCTGCTTGGGTATGTGGTGCAGACAGATCCCCTTGCTGGGATCTGCATATTCAGTATGCGCGCGTGAAGGGTATGGCGCACACTCCGAAGCGTGTGCGTTCGCATTCGAAGGCTCCGCACAACCAGGAAGAGCTACTGCGCATAGGCTTGTCTAATAGGAAACGTTGCCTCGCTTGATAGACGTCGGTTTCGTTCGACTTATGTCGTTTCTTTACTATGACCAAACCTAAACAGGTTATTTTGATGAAAAGTATGCGCCTTGAGCTCGAACAGCTAAAATATGTATTCTGAATGTGAGCCTTCATAATTATCGGTTGGGCACCGATACAAACAGCCACATATTTTTTCTATATATATCTCGATTGGTGGGTAGTCAGTTGTGCAGCAATATGATGCGGACTAAGAAACATGTTGTTATCTACAAATCAATAACTCGTTACCAATATTCCGGATTTGTTAAAAATACCGTACTCATTGAGACACTTCCACATCGATGGATAGCTAGCATTTGGAATAGATATAATGGTTTCCTATGGCAACCCAGCAAATGCGAGTTGCTTTTAAGTGTATATATTATGCCTAAAGTGTTTTCTGCGCTTTCTGTCACCATTAAGCAGTCAAATAGATGCCTCCGCCTCGATGTACCTAAGGGATGTACCTAAGAAAACGCAAGTTTCGAAAATCAACAAAATCTGAAATTTGCATAAGTTTAGCCCATACCCAAACCACCCAAATGAGTCAAATGCCGCCAACCACATGTTTCATGTCCTAAAGGGGTGTGTTGGGGACAACATATATTGGCCACAAGTCAGCTCGGTTGTTTTTCGCCATCCCACGGGCTGAAATGCACATGTAGAGTTAGGTACAAGGGGATGTACCTAAGCCCGGGTAGTGGACACTGGTATCACAGAGCTGGACCCCGTCACTCTGGGTACGGTGCTGCACTCCCTGGGTGCTGCAGCGGTGGCTCACCGGCTGCCTGACCCACTGGAGTGTGGTGCTGTGAGCTACTACAGTGGACATTGTGGTGACGGTGCTCCTTTGGACTTTGACCCCGAGTAGTCATGCTTTTGGTTCTGGCAGTACACCACTGCTCTGGTGGTGTGCTGAGATGTACTTTCACACCAACGGCTTCTTCAATCTGTTTTACGATTTTACTTTGACACCTTTGCAATCTTCAATCTGACTTGCTGGCACAGAAGTTTTCAGTAGTTTAGCGGGACCTTATTGCCCGTATGTTTTTGCTCTTGTGCTGGCTAGAGGGTTCCGATTTGTGTATCAGAATAGCACAATTGGATTAGCAGTTAGGACTTGTCACCCTAGCTCCTGCCCTAACAACTTATCTTGCATTATCTGACTCTCCTAGACAGTCACCACCCACAGTGCTGGGATGGTGTGCTGAAATCTGTATAGGCAGCCCTGACCGGGAGTCCCGGTGCAGGCCCCTATGACAGACTCCTAGGCCAACACTGGACTGCTGACTGATCCATAGGTTCGTGCTGTGACACACGCTGTGTCACAGGTAGGCTAGACTCCGAAACCGTCCGAGACCGTTCCGGGTATATCTAGATTTGGGTTTATTTGTCTTATGAGTTTATCCACACAGTTCGGGAGTTTCTGATATCTAGTGAACTAGGATATTCCAGTACCGACAGCGGGTAGTCCCCAGCCAAACAACTGTCTATGTCAGCGATATGAAATCACTGGGTTAACTTGGCGTTCGGATTCTCTACTTTCTTCCCTTCTAACAGCATTTTCGGCTCGCCTGGCAGAACTTTTGGTATTGCCCTCACCATCTCCTTGTCCTGTTCTAGCTTAAGCATATCCATTTCACCTTTCCGCCCTGGGCAGTGCACTTGAATGTGGCTATAATAAGTGCATGGAGTACTTGGTTCGCACAATGCGCATCCAGGGTTTCCCCCCTTCCAAGGCATTGTATCGGTTGTGCCGATATTCTGATATATTGTTATATCTGTAAATATTGGCATATAAGTCTCAATCGATATCCATTTTGCGCACATTTAATCGATATATCGGTATCGCTTCGCTTCGGAATTCAAAGTGTTATGTGTTGTATATGAGAAATCCTATATAATTTTGAGATATCGATATGTATCGATATCGCCGATAATCGATTAGAATTATTAAATATCGAAATCGATCGATAAGCAATTCTGCAACCGATACAATGCCCTGCCCCCTTCCTAGTCTGGGTGTTCTCGTGTGTGGCGAGGGTTGGAGATTTGTGATTTCTCTACGGCATGTGGCACGCGTGGGTGGACGGGGGTTACATACTTAAGTGCATAATTTCGGAAAATGTTGTTATACGGCTTGATATTTTTGGAGAAGTTTGGAGAAGGTTTGGACAAACTCAAAAATATAAAATTTTGACATTTAGGGTTTAGGAGTAGTCGTGCGGGGCCATTTTGGTCTCTGCAAACCGCAGGAAATCGTGTTTTGCACTTGGCATGCATGCGCGTCGCATGAATGTGTTGATAAAAGGTCACCGCCGAGTTTGGGGAGGTGCACCAAGTTAGTTGAAGGCACTTGAAAGTTGCATAGCCAAGATTTTAGGGTTTTAGGGTTGCTGGCGGGTGAAATATTGGCTGTGAGAGCAGGGGTTTCGCGTATGCGGGGTCCGCTATAAAGTGCATAATTTCGGAAAATGTTGTTATACGGCTTGATATTTTTGGAGAAGTTTGGAGAAGGTTTAGACAAACTCAAAAATATAAAATTTTGACATTTAGGGTTTTGGAGTAGTCGTGCGGGGCCATTTTGGGCACTGCAAACCGCAGGAAATCGTGTTTTGCACTTGGCATGCATGCGCGTCGCATGAATGTGTTGATAAAAGGTCACCGCCGAGTTTGGGGAGGTGCACCAAGTTAGTTGAAGGCACTTGAAAGTTGCATAGCCAAGATTTTAGGGTTTTAGGGTTGCTGGCGGGTGAAATATTGGCGTGAGAGCAGGGGTTTCGCGTATGCGGGGTCCGCTAGAAAGTGCATAATTTCGGAAAATGTTGTTATACGGCTTGATATTTTTGGAGAAGTTTGGAGAAGGTTTAGACAAACTCAAAAATGTTATTTTTTGACATTTAGGGCTTTGGAGTAGTCGTGCGGGGCCATTTTGGGCACTGCAAACCGCAGGAAATCATGTTTTGCACTTGGCATGCATGCGCGTCGCATCAAAATTGTGATGCCCCAAGTTTGTTCAAATGCTTGAGCATAAATATGCAAAAAATGTTATCATTATTGCATTGTGAATGCCAAATCCCATACTATATATTTGAATGCAAAAATTACAACAGTGATAACACGCGCTCATGCTCGGCAGCAGGCATCTTGTACACATCCCCTCTTTTAACTAGGCGCACATCGGTTGCACGCACGGCTTCACAAGAGATCAAGCACTTTTTACTTGTGTCTAGTATGTAGTCATCTCTCACATCGGCATCTTCCCATTCAAAGTACCTCCCCGAAACCACAAATTCTCCCGGGGCAAAATATTGCCCATAGTCATCTCGGCGCCCCCTAGGTCCAACCTCCGTCACGGCGGATAACGCCTTCACCAAGTAGTAGGCGTGTGTGCGGTCCGCCGGGTCTCGGTGGACCGCGATGATGCATCCGCGCCGCACCGCTACACTCACATCACTCGCATACTCCTCCACCAACTCCCGCACCCTTGCCGCGTCCGCACCCGTTGCGGGCGTCAATTCCACCTCCCTCCACAAATCCACATGCGAGCTCTCCAAACAGTTCTCGGACGTCGGCATGGACGACACACATTCTGCATAGCATGACACGCAATAGCATGTCCTGTCGCGCACCAGCAACTTCCCCTCCACGCCCGATCGCACCGAATGCAGTTGCAAAGTGCGCTCCAAAGATTTGTATGCGATGCGCGCCGTGTGATCAACCGCCGACAAACCTCCCGCCACCTCTTTCGTCGCGTCCTCGGGAACTAGATAAAAAAATCGTTGATTGAATGCGGCCCTCGACTTCGTGTAGCTGGTGTCCGCGCGTGTGCGCAACCTCTCCACACAAAAAGCATAGAGATCGGCCGCACACAAGATCTTCCCATACCATTTGTCACCCTCCGAAATTACCGCCACCGCCGCTGCATGCTTCACGTGTGCCCCCGCTCCGTCCTGCTCCCCTTTAGCATGCGCCGTCTCAAAGAAGTTCCGCTGACAAGGAATCCCCAGCGACCATTCCATTTTGCTGTTTCCCACGTCCGCGAATCCCGCCGCGCACTTGTTCTGCCCCGCACAACCATCCGCCCATTCGTGAATAAATATTGGCTTCGGAATCCCCCTTTTCTCAAAGTACTCCTTGATGATCACCTCTCGCATGTACTGAATGAATCTGTGATCATGCTTGCGGTCATCACTGATAAAGTACACATAGTCCTTTATCACAACCGGGTTCTCCGCCGCGGACTCTACCCCATCGACTTCCTTGCACGCGTGCCGCCATAATACACACACCAACACAGTAGCCTGCTTCACCACCCAGTGCAAACTCTGAACTTCCCTCGGGATGTTCAACGAATGGTTCTCGGAGAAGTCGAAACACCACGCCGTATGCCCCAACGGCAAATCCGTGATACACGTCTTAAATTGACGGTGCTGGTGCAAGGCCATGAATGTATGGTAAGCATAGGGACGCAAAAACGGGCAGTCCCCGACGCCATTTAGCCTCCGCCACTTCCACGATTCCGACGCCGCGTCCTCGCACAGAAAGCGTCCATTGCACCGACAGTTTGGCGACTTCCCCGGTTCGTGCCCCAGCAACAGCGTTTGCAGCTTAGATATCAACGCCCCCAATTTCGTCTTCTTCTGCAAAAACTGCAACCTCCTAACCTCTTTCCCTTCGTCGTCGTACTTGCCCGTACTCAGAGTCTCATAGCACGACCACCTCACCTCCTCCGCATATTGCACCTCCTTCTCGCACACTTTAAAGTTCTTCAAACCTCCGCACTGTTTGCAGGTTTGCAACAGGCACTCTATGCGGTGCTTATCCCCTTCACGCGGGCACAACAGACTCTCCGCGAACGTGGAGGTAGACTTCCCCGCCTTCACGATGCCACACACTTGCCCCGTCGGCGCACCCACCGCGCTCTCCCTCTTTTCCTCCGCCGTCCGTGGCACTCGGGGGCAACACTTCTTATCCTTGCACGGGCACTTCTTGTGCACCGCCTCCCGTGCTTCGTCGAACCCTTTAAGCACCATGCGCATGTCCTCGTGATACCTACAACAACAAGAGATGTTGTCCCTTCTTGTCAACCGTACCACATTGTGCGGTTTGCAAACTCCCGCCTTCTCAAACGACCTTTGCCCCACCTTCACGCTTGGATATTTCGCCACAAATCTCCGGTACACCACTAGTTGCGAAGCCTCAAGCCAATGCTTGCTAACGTACTCACGGGGCGTCTTAACGGCTTCCCCGTGTGTGGATCTCTTGCCAACACCACGTCCTTCTTACAAGGACTCACGCGCGTGTTGTCCGGGTGCAACCAAAAGTCGCGGATGAGTGCACAAGTGGCTTCCGCCATGCACCCTGAACGACGCCCACGTCGCTTGGGGCGCGTCACACCCACGTGCAAGCTCCTTCGTGCACGCTCGGCATTGCCAACCCTCGCACCCGCCAGCATGTTTTTATGCCCCGTGATGCCCGCATATCCTACACGCTTATGCACGCCTAACATTGTTGTCGCTGCGGTTAACACTTGCCCCTCTTGCATGTTCTCGCCAAACACTGCGGCCGCCACAGCAAGCTTGTGCTCCTCGTTCAAGTTAGAATTCCTACTCGACAGCGCCCCAAAGACCGCAACCAGGTTTTCTAGAATGCAGTCCATAGCTTTGGTCTTCGCCATTTCTGTATCACCGAACAACGCTGCGCGACAGCGTTGCAGTACACCTACTGCCACTTCCTTTGGCAGCGTTTCAATGTACCCCCTCACCGCTGAAGCGATGCGGTTTGGGGACCTACTAAAAATCTCGCTCATCTTCCCTATCCAGTGGTTCCTGTTTCCTCGCTTCAGTGGCGTGTATTCCTGTGGTCTGTCAACTTCGTGACGTGTCAGCGACCGACGCAAACCATCTTCTTGCCCCTCTATCCCTCCTTTGGACACTTCGCGCGAAGTGTCCAGTTCGTCTGGAGAAGAACATTCCTCTTTGTCTGAGCTGTCAGGAATCTGACAATTGCGCAAGGGCGTGGAAGTCGCCTCAGCTCGTGCAGACGCCCAAATATCGCACACCGAATCCAACTTGGTAACCAAGTGTCGAAGCGTCGGCATAGCTTCTTGCGGTAGGGGCCACACTCCAAGAGGTATGGTGCGTGCGGAGTCGCCTACTTCTACTAGAAGAGGTAGCAAGTCCATAAGAATTGGCGGGATATCCCAGTCTGGTCCAGGATTGTAGCTCGCGTCTGAGCCGCACAAAGCTAAAAAGACGCTCATAGCTAGAATGACATGCATGATTCCACATAACTGCCCTAGTAGCCAACGTCGATCATCCCGAACCACGGTGAACTTCACGTGGCCTTCCACGATGTGCACCCCTGCTACAAAAAGGTATGCGCACTCCTCAACAGTCGTTCTCACGCATTTTGTCACAGATCATAATAGTTCATAATAGCTTCGGGCTCTTTACAAATAAAGTACAACCGCACCGTTGAAGCTTGTCGGATTGGGGCGCCGCTTCGTCCCACCCATATCGTTGTCGTTTCTACCACGCTAACCACATATCAAATATACATGAAATATATTCGTGCGAGGGCATGAGCTTCCTCGCACTTCCATCACCGGTCACATTCTTGAAGAATACGAACGCGTTTCACTTCGAAATGGCGTGAAGTGCTTCATGATGTGGCGCTTTGGAGTTCACCAAATCTGTCAGCGCTCCACATCATAATTTATATCGGTGGCATAATGTTGTGTGCATCGTGGTGTGGCGCTTTGGAGTTCGATCAAGTTTTATCGACGGACTCCAAATCTGTCAGCGTTCCACATCATAATTTATATCCGTGACATAATGTTATGTGCATCTTGATGTGGCGCTTTGGAGTTCGATCAAGTTTTATCGACGGACTCCAAATCTGTCAGCGCTCCACATCATAATTTATATCCGTGACATAATGTTGTGTGCATCGTGATGTGGCGCTTTGGAGTTCGATCAAGTTTTATCGACGGACTCCAAATCTGTCAGCGCTCCACATCATAATTTATATCGGTGGCATAATGTTGTGTGCATCGTGATGTGGCGCTTTGGAGTTCGATCAAGTTTTATCGACGGACTCCAAATCTGTCAGCGTTCCACATCATAATTTATATCCGTGACATAATGTTATGTGCATCTTGATGTGGCGCTTTGGAGTTCGATCAAGTTTTATCGACGGACTCCAAATCTGTCAGCGCTCCACATCATAATTTATATCCGTGACATAATGTTGTGTGCATCGTGATGTGGCGCTTTGGAGTTCGATCAAGTTTTATCGACGGACTCCAAATCTGTTAGGGTTCCACAGCGAAATATTTTTGCGTGGGATATTTGTATGTGCATGGTGATGTGGCGCTTTGGAGTTCTGGACGGACTTGAAGGCCCAAGACTCCGCCTTTACTGAATTGACTTATGCTCCTGAAACCTAAGAGTAAGTAGCACGTTAACACCTTGCCCCAGAAACATGGGGGCGAACCGTGGAAAACAGGCTGTTGTGAAAGCTCTTGTGAAGAAGAAAGAAGAGAATGTAGTGAAATGTGTGGTCCGCGATTGTGCGGTCCCGAAAACTATTGTACCGAAGATCCAATGCAAGACGTGCCAGGGCTACTTTCATTTCGCGTGTTCTAGCAATGAGGAGGTTGGAGTAATATGCAAGCAGTGTGGTCCTCGGCCGGGGAAGTGCGTTTATTGCAAGAAAAGCGCGAGCATTCTGACTTGTAGTGTTTGTGGAGGTGGTTTCCATCCTTCATGTCAGCGAAAATTCGGGACTGCCGATTGTGGTTTGCTCACAAATCAAAAGAACTGTGGGCGCAAGGAGTGCGAGCAGCGATCAGAGTGTACTGCTAGTGAAGTGGCGGAAGATGCCACCGAGGCCACCGTTAAAACGCTGGCCTCAATTGACGCTCCCCGCGCGTTGGCGGGCTTGGCCAAGGAAGCGCAGAGTTCTCGAAGAAAGTCCTTGGACTGGCCTACTAGCGCGCTGAAGACCGGCGACGCTGGTGAGCACATTTTTCAAAGTGGTCCAATAATATAACGTTGTAATGAGTTTTTAGTTCTATTTATGTTTCTCGTCCTACTTGTGTAAACGTGCTTGGTTTTGGTGTTCTATGAATTAGGTGGGCTCGCCACGGCTCCGCCCTCACCCCCACCGCCAGCACCAGATGAGTCCTGCTTCATATGCGAGAAGGACGATGGACGTGGTGTCCACAGGTGCTCGCACTGCAATGCTAGCTACCATAACGTGTGCATGGTAGCCAAAGGCATTGAAGAGGTGAACAATTGTGGTAGGCCGGAGTGCATGGCGAAGCGCACGGTCTACCCAACCTCCCAAGCCGAGAGAGACGCTCTGAACCTCGCAAAACATGGTGCCATGCTGCTGGAAGGCGCGCTCGAGAACAGTTTGCCGTTGCTTGCGGTGCCGTCGGCGCGGCCCCCGCCCCTTGTTCAAGCGGCCACACCCGAGGGCGTTCGGGTGGGTGTAGAGGGGCCGTCGGGAGGGGCGGAGCAACCCGCGCATGCTCCCGCCCCCACCAGCACGGAGGTGCCCGCACCCGACACCGCAGGGCTGGTAGTGAACGCGCCGTCGGGAGGGACGGCTCAACCCGCGGATGCTCCCGCCCCCACGAGCACGGAGGTGCCCGCACCCAAGACCGCGGGGGTGGTACCGGACGCGCCGTCGGGATCGGCGGAGCAACCCGCGGACACTCCGGCACCTGCCTTGTCCATGCTCTCGGAGTTCTCGGCATCGGCTCCCCCACCCCTTGAAGCGGCCACACCCGAGGGCGTTCGCGGGGGTGGAGAGGAGCCGTCGGGAGGGACGGAGCAACCCGCGCATGCTCCCGCCCCCACCAGCACGGAGGTGCCCGCACCCGACACCGCAGGGCTGGTAGTGAACGCGCCGTCGGGAGGGACGGCTCAACCCGCGGATGCTCCCGCCCCCACGAGCACGGAGGTGCCCGCACCCAAGACCGCGGGGGTGGTACCGGACGCGCCGTCGGGATCGGCGGAGCAACCCGCGGGGGGTGTAGAGGAGCCGTCGGGAGCGGCGGCTCAACCCGCGGATGCTCCCGCCCCCACGAGCACGGAGGTGCCCGCACCCGAGACCGCGGGGGTGGTACCGGACGCGCCGTTGGGATCGGCGGAGCAACCCACGAACACTCCCGCACAGGCATTGCCCGTAGGTGGCCATCAGCGGAAGCCTCGGTGGGAGGACCTGGATCTGCCGCAACGTCTTCACTCGTACAACAAGTACATTAACTTTAGGCCGCGGTATGTGTATGGCGACGGCTTTGGTGGGAAGGAGGGATACGCCGAGAAATCGAACGGGAAATTCTCGTACGGCGGAGTGGTGTTTCACCAGGGTCACTCGGGGGGGTATGTGGTAGGCTCAATCCTGCACATAAAGAATAAAGGGTGGTTTGTCCATTGCGGGGGGCCAATCGATGGGCCGAACGCCGACCCGGAGATGTTTCACACCTTCCGCATGAACAAGCTGAACGTGGGCGTAACGGACAAAGCCCGAGGGGAGGCTTACTTCCGTGACAACGAGAAGATCGACAAAGTGTTCCAGGTCCTCCGGAAGTTCGTGCCACAACAGATTGCGGTGGAAAAAACGAAGGGCTTCCAGGAGGGCGTGTCGGTGACGGCCCCGTTGAGGCAGGTGAATACGGCGGACCGGGTGGAGTTAGGACCCAGCGTTACCCGTGACGACTACCTCTTCGTGGACAAGGACGCGGCATCGGTTGCCCCTAGCCGTGGGGGCGCGGGTTCCGAGGGGGATACGGTCACAGAGGATGCTGCACCGCCTGAGACAATTGCGTCTAAAGGAAGGAAGCGCATGAGGTCGGATTTGGCTGACGGCCACACCTTGCAGAAGCGGGTTGCCGCGCCTGCGCACCTGGCCGTTCCACACCGAAGGGGGAGCCAAGCACCGAGCGACGTGTCGGGTAGGGCACTTGATGCTGGCACGGGGAAAGGCACGGGGAAAGCTGGAGGTGGTCGTTCTCGAGGCCGGAGGTCAAGTGTCGGCAGTGGGGTGCTGGCGGTCCCCACTGGCGGCGCAGGTGGAGGTAGAGGAAGGAAGAAGTGGACCTGTGCAGGTGGGCGTGACGAGTGAACAGTTGGAGGAGCTGTTGAGGAAGCAGGGAGAGGAGTTTGGTCGGAGCTTGGAAGCGTTGGAGCAGAGACAGCAGAGCGCACTGGACCGGCGCTTAGAGCTGGAGCGCGCTAGTTTGGAGACGCTCCTGCCGCAAGTGCCGGCCTCCGAGGAACCGCGTCCGGCACCTGTGGCGTCGGCGACGCCCACGGCGGAGCAAGGGACGGAGGGTGAGATCTCAGGTCTGGAAGCAGTTCGTCAGGGCGTCCCGCAGGCCCAGCAGCAGGAGGAACTCCTCCTGGCCCAGCAACTGCAGCAACTCCCACAGTCACAGTCTCAGGTTCATCAGGTGCTGCAGCCCCAGCAGTTTCAGCAGGTGCTGCCGCCTCAGCAGCTTCAACAGCCGCAGCAGCCCTTGCAGCTGCAGCAACTCCCGCAGCCCCCGTCTCAGCTTCAACAGGTGCTGCCGCCTCAGCAGCTTCAACAGCCGCAGCAGCCCCTCCAGCTGCAGCAACTCCCGCAGCCCCAGTCTCAGCTTCAACAGGTGCAGCTACCCCAGCAGCTTCAACAGATGCAGCAGCTCCGGCAGCTTCAACCGGTGCTGCAGCCCCAGCAGCTTCAACCGGTGCAGCAGCCTCAGCAGCTTCAACAGCTGCAACAACTCCAGCAGCTTCAACAGCTGCAACAACTTCAGCAGCTCCAGCAGCTCTCGCAGCTTCAGCAATCCTACCAGCTGCAACCACAATTGCTCGCGCAACCCCAGCTATTCGCGCAACCCCAGCTATTCGCGCAACCACCGCAACTCCTCGCGCAACCCCAGCTGCTCGCGCAACCGCAGGTGCTCGCCCAACCACAGCAGCTCGCCCAACCAGCACAGCAGCTTTTCACCCTGACCGCGGATCAATTGCAGGACCTTGCTCGTGGGGCTTCACGCTCACGTGTTTCCTTGGAAGAGCTGTTCGACAGGCGCTAGCTTAGAAATCGTTTGCCTAACTAAAAGTGCTATTTGAGCTGTCCCGAGAGCCGCATCTTGGTGCTTCGTGCTACAGTAAGCTGCAATTTTTGCATAACTCTAATAACCTGACACTACGGTAATTATGTCACTTGCAAGTATTCATACATTAGATTGTGTATGAACATTGGAATATAAGCATGGAAATGCACTTGCATATTGAATTGCTCTTTATTTTCAAAACATCGGCCGTGTGCATGACACGGCAACCATCCTGATATTTGCAGTGAACAAATTGGTCCCGCGCGGCTCCTGCAAAACCCAAAATATCAAAATATTGCATTATTTTGTTTCTACGAACCTTCTCCGATGTTCTCCAAAAATATTAAATCATACAATATAATTTCCCGCTTGTTATTGGCCTTGTAGCGACACATTCATATGCCGCGCATGCATGCCAAGTGCAAAATTCGATTTCCTGCCGTTTGCAGTGACCAAAATGGCCCCGCACGACTACTCCAAAACCCTAAACGTCAAAATTCATATTTTTGAGTTTGTCCAAACCTTCTCCAAACTTCTCCAAAAATATCAAACCGTGTAATATCATCATTTCCCGAAATTGTGCACTTTATAGCGGACCCCGCACACGCCGAACCCCCTCTCACAACTAATATTTCACCCACACCACCCCGCCAGCAACCCTAAAACCCTAAAATATTGGACATGCAACCTTTTACTGCCTTCTACTATCATGTTGCACCTTCCCAAACCTTGTAATGGCCTTTTATAAACTTATTAATGTGTCGCGCAAGCATTCCATGTGCACAACTTGATTCCCTGGTATTTGCAGTAAACGAAATGGCCCCGCACGGCTACTCCAAAACCCGAAATGTCAAAATTTTACATTTTTGAGTTTGTCCAAACCTTCTCCAAACTTCTCCAACCTTCTAACACTTCTAAATGTCATTTTTTCGAAAATTCGTCAAATTATGCATAAACGTACCACCCACGCGTGCCACATGCCCTACACCTGTAAGAAGTATAAAAGTATTTGATGGCTGTTTTTTATTCATCCTTCTGTAGCTTTACTCTATTGGCTTACCGCATTCTCAACATGCACCTTCCCTTGTCCCTTCATATTTGTCCAGTCCTGGCAATGAAACAACTTCTGGAGCCTTCGTACATGCTTTCGTATGCCGCCCGATATGGCTTGTTCGTAATAAAATACCGAGTAGTCCATATCTCCTTCCCTATCAAACCTCAATTGCCTCCCGCAGTATCTAAACACCGATCTCTTTGCCGTTCTATCCACTTTGTGATGCAGTTTGTCACTGTTGCGCCCTCTTATCCATTTAATGAGAAGTTTCTCCTGCCCATTTGTGCCGTAATATCCCAGTTCTTCTAGGATCATTCTACACCGCCACAAGGTCTCGTCTATTTGGTTCCTGGAAGAGGTCCCGCACCGACATGTGGCCAAGTGTACTGTGTGAAAACTTAAAAAATCATAAGATATGCCTCACTGTGGAGTCCCAGGGTTGCAGTGTAGACTGCCTGTGGATATGCCGGGCTGGTGCTTGTTAAGTGTCGTGAAGTGCTGGTTCCACCACGTGCACGAGTTTGCGACACTTGCTATCCGCTTAAGAGTAAAGTACACTACTAAGGTGCGTGTGTTATATCGCGCCGGCAGTACCTGCAAAATTGAACCACGGAGTCAGCCAGGACGTTGGGGATCGAACCCAAGCCGACAGACAAGCTGTTCGGACGTCGCCCTCATTATGAATTCAAAGCCGAGCGCTAAATGAATGAGACGGTTGCCTGTAAAATTGACACGCGGAATCAGCCAGAGCGTTGGGGATCGAACCCAAGCCGACAGTCCAGCTGTACGGACCTCGCCCTCAAAATGAGACCCAAGCCGAGCGCCAAGAACTCAGAAATCCGCTCAGCTCGTGCCTTTCCACATTAACCATTAGATAAACACCCCGTAAGTCACAGCGACTAAAATCAGCTATTCATCTCAGCTAAAAGCTGCTACAAAACACGCCGACGACAATCCGCCAGCGATTGTCATGAAGCAAAAATACCTATGCTCAAAAAATCTCTCCTTCGAAAAACGTTGCGTGTGTATGGTTAATGTGTGAAGAAAAATGCAAAGCTCCACGCACGCTGCGTGCGCGCCCATGCATCTCACGTGCGGAACTACGTAGCAGCCGGTGCAACCTGTAGAAAAAACAAGAGCGAGTGTGGAACATACAAAACGTGGGAAAATATGCAGGTGTAGCAAGAGAAAGCAAAACAGAATACATGGGTTTCACAGCAAAGCAGACACGCAGGTGTGTTGCCGTCAAGAAAGTAATTGAAAAAGAATTCAATTGCGGTCGCTACGCGTGATAAGACTGCTGCTGCGGCTCGTTCATGTCGAATGGAATCCAACGATTTCGTCGCATCACGATCAGAACAGATTCTGATTGGCACTTCGTTCATCTTCGATCTTGAGCGCAGGGCAGAATTCGGTCGGGCGAGTGTGTCGTGTCTCGTGCGCTCGTATCTCGGTGTCGAGCTGTCGACAGACCTGATGGTAGACGAAAGGGCTGGCCAAGTGAAAGTCGAAAGTGGCAGTGATGCTGTTGGCGATGGCGATGGCGGCGACAAATTTCCGATGGCGATGGCGATGCAGAATTTCCTGAGAAAAAAATGACAGAACAAGAACTGAAATGGAATCTCTAAGGGTTCGGATATTTTTTCCGGGAAAATCTGCACGCAGCCGAAAATTCTGCAACCGACCCCGAAACTTCTGCATGGCGACACAAAAATCATGATGCCGACAAAAATAAGAGGGTACCCCAAAACGGGGTGGAAGTCGCCTTGAGGAGATATTAGAGACAAGCGCAGCCCTTCGCCCTCTGTCAAAATGCGCACGGATACTTTATAAGCGGCAATGGAGGGGATTAGACACCGCGGACTTGAAGCTAATCCACACTGGCATACATGAGAGAACTGCAGCCTCAATGGTTTCCTAGGAGCTCAGTCTGAAATTATGGAAATGCGGAATGTGTTAGCATATAGCTGGCTAATATGTTCGTACTGAAACCTGACACCAGGTTTGATAATCAGAAGGTAACATAGACATAACCTGTGATAAAATGCTAGACGAGGCCCGTTCATATACTCGAGGGCTTATGGGTCGAGTTATGACGGGGAACTACGTGTGACAGCCACCCAACCTACTATAGGAGGTGACAGTGACGGTGTCACACCCAACAGAATGCACGTTAACATTGCAGAATTCGCATTAACATCTGGTCATTGGAGAATAGTTATCTTGTAGGAGGCTCAAACTGATTTTACTATACTCTATACCTACCTCTTAGATATTTCCTGGGCCATTCTGTTAAGCCATTTTATGTTATGTATCAACCACCATTTTAGACGACACCATCCTGAAAATAAATGTTACAAGCAAGACGTGCATCATAAGATCAAGCCAATGCACATGTGCACCGATATGCATAGTTATGTGTCCCCGATAGTAAACATAATGAAATAACTTGCTTTTGCACATTTTGTAAGCCATAGGGGAGTATGCTATCAAGCCATGCCTACTCCATGGCATGGACGTTGGTTCATAGCATACCCATGGCTTCTGCTAACTGCTGACGTTCAGCCTGTTTTTCTTTCGGTATGCACTTGTGGTATCTTGGCATGACCCCACGGTATCCCTGCATGCCTACCTTTTCCACTGGGATGATGGTGGGCTGGTTGGGTTGGCGTTCACCATTCCATTCCATCCAGTGTCAATGTGTGCAGATAGGCATGTCACAATGTCCATTTCTAAAAGCCAAGGGATGCATAACAATCCATACATACTTTCCCTTATTCAATATATTAAAGATGTACGAATATGAATCTCCCGTATACGTTTCCAGCCATACATAACTTGCTGAAGTGGATGAACAATATATGGCCATGAATGATGCTGAGTACTATCAAGGCGAGCTCTAGCCTCAAAAAAGGGATGCACACTATATCAAGGACCAATATAAACCTTGATGAATGAATCATGCCGCGCTTCCACTCTGAACGTTGCGCGCAATGTGCGATTCCAACATTCTGATCAGCACATCTGAAGTTGTGATACCTTGCTCCAATCCTATGTGCAGGTCCAACATTGCTTTCGACAAGTCATCCTTGCTGGCTCAACAGCGGTCCACCAGATTTCAGCAAAAGTAAACTTGTCGATGGCAGGAGAATATGCCCCTCATTTCACCACTCATGAAGATACTGGCTCTTAAGTGCGCATTGCCAGGATGGCGCGCATGTTGGACTAACGTCTGCGCGGTAGGACACGCTGTTCAAACTTGCTTCCTGCCACTCCACGGCAACACATACTTACCAGTCAGCCACATCATGCATCGAGTATCCCTCGGCTGCACAACGTGGTGTGAGGTACACCCAAGAGCGTCCGGCCTGAACCCGGGGGTCAACTCGAGGAGCACACAGACATGCAGATCACGATGTGTTTCTGATCTGCACAGCGCGCACAGAGCGCAGCAATTGCAGCGGGCATCTGGCGTCAGCTCGTGCCGCAGGTAGTGATACCATGGCAAATTACTCACAAAATGCCGACAACAAATCTTTCACACTGTTTGTGCAGCTCTCTCTTTCCAGACTCTAGGTTGGCACCTTCTGCCTCGTACAGCTTGAGCGCTTCCTCCACCTCCGCCTCATCCAGGTCCTCCTCATCGCCGTCGTCGTGCTGCACATGCCACAAAGCCTCATCCTCCCCGTCCTCACTCGGCGGCGCGTATTTCACGATTGTGCCACTCATTGTAGGGCCCTTCTTAAACTTCCGCATCACCCGCCTTTGCATGTACGGATGCGCATCCTTCCTTGTCAGCCATTCGGTCTCATCCTCTTCCTCCTCCTCCTCCTCCTCCTCGGGTTCCACTTTCTTCTGCGTCCTACCCTTGGACTTCTTTGCCCTCCGGGCCTTATCTGCCGCCGCCTTCTCCTCACGCTTGCGCTTTGCGTCCTGCTTCCTCTTCTCCGCCGCTGCTGTCTCCTTCCTCTCCTCCAGGAACAGGCCCGCCCGGTCTTCTAGCCCAAACAGCGCATACGCCGCCGCCTGTAGTGCTACCTCAGTCTCTGAGTGCACCAATGCCTGCAGCTCCCTGAGAAAGACACACCCCTCCGTCACCCCATGCCGAGTCAAACGCGTGCTCACTCACCCTCCCACAGAAATGCACAGCGCCTTGTCCAGAGTATGGATACACGCCCGCGGGGACCAGTCTGCTGTGCCAGTGTCAGCGCAGCAGGAGGATCCTTGCAGCCCCTGCGCCTGTCCACGCTCGCGTGGCTACATACTTACCAACCCATCGCCCGTCTATGTCAACGCGCAGTTCTATACCGTGAGGGTGCTCCATCCAACAGCACAGGACGAGATGCGGACAGAAATGGGTAGTTCCTTCACGCGTACCGTCGACAACCCTGACTTGAAGCATGAAATGGCTGGTAAGACGGCGCATGCCCATGTCATTGTGCAGGTGTCATATTCGACTGTTATTACATATCACCTACCATGGATGGCTTACACCCATGTACAGTCAGCCACCCTGGTGGGGGCCAGAGCTGCTCCTTGCGCATTCAGACTCCGCGACATCCACGTGGGGTATAGAACAGTACTGTATACTGTACGGTACTGTACAGTACTGTACAGTACTGTACAGTACCGTACACAGCACCGTAAAGAGAGGTTTCTTTACGCAAAGGAGGGCTGGCCATCACTGTCGCCCACCCAGCACTGCTTTGGACAGGTGGCGCGGAGCCGTGGACCCTTTCTTTGCGCTCTGACACAAAACTGATTTTACACTTCCCTCTCGACAATTCGGCGGCCCGGTACTGTACAGTACTGTACAGTACTGTACAGTACTGTACAGTACCGTACACAGCACCGTAAAGAGAGGTTTCTTTACGCAAAGGAGGGCTGGCCATCACTGTCGCCCACCCAGCACTGCTTTGGACAGGTGGCGCGGAGCCGTGGACCCTTTCTTTGCGCTCTGACACAAAACTGATTTTACACTTCCCTCTCGACAATTCGGCGGCCCACCCAGCACTGCTTTGGACAGGTGGCGCGGAGCCGTGGACCCTTTCTTTGCGCTCTGACACAAAACTGATTTTACACTTCCCTCTCGACAATTCGGTGGCCCGCAGTTCTTCAATTGGAGGCAAGGGGGAGATTGGGGCACCTGCGCCATGCGAGCCGGTTCGCTTCACTGGACCACAGCTTGGTGGACTTCTTCGCGCCGCCAAGCACCCTCTCGCCCTCGTACACAAACAGAGCCTCCTCTTCCTCCACTACCCCGCCCTCTGTTGCTTCCTCACTCGCAATCCTCTCCACCATCTCCTGGGCACGGGCCTCTCCGGGCGCCTCATCGGCTGCCGCACCACTCGCGGCCCCCGCCTCCACCTTGCCGCACTCTGCATTGAGTGCCCCCTGCACCATCTCCTCTAGCTCCAGAACCAGCTTGACAGCACTCCTCCCCCATGGCGCTCGTGCCCCCTTGACTGTGCGCCGCCACTCCTTCCTGCACGTCACCACGCGCCGCTCCTGCCTCACAGGCATCCTTGCTGTGCTGGCAGCAGCATTCATGGCATCCAATCAAAGGTGTCCGAACCCACTCGCGGCTGCATCTGAATTCCCGCTGATTGCCCTTTGATACGCCGCGCAGCTGCTCAGCTCTGGCAGCACACGTGGGAGCAAGTCGGGGCCTGGCAGAGGGATGGAAGGGAGAGAGGGAAAGGCGCACCATGAACCCGGCTCCCCGACGCCGCACTCCTCCAGCAGCTCGAGGAACTGCTCCAGGACCGCTGCAAGCATCTCTGTGTAGCGACGCACCGCCTCCTGGGCGGAGCCGGCGCCACCGGCCTTCGCTCCAGCCGGCTTCTTGCGCTTGGAGAGGGCCGCGCACATTGGACGCAGCTGCACCGAGATGGCTTGGTGCAGGCCCGCCTCGCGCACGCCGCGCACCTCGAGGCGCTCCCGCAGCGCCCGCACCTGCTCCTCCGTCGTGTAGCAGCCCCATCCTAACCTGCTCCCCATACCGCTCCCCTCCCCCCTAACCAGTTCAACCACGGTGCAATGACGGTCAGACCGCCGCCGTGATAGGGCGCACCCGCAGGCGGCAACTCTGGAGGCTAAGGGTTCCATAGCATGTCCGGGTACCCTCAGCGCGGAGCTGGAAAGAGCGTAAAGGTGGATGGATAGGTGTCTGCTGATAGCGCGGGGAAGTAAGGGGAGGCGGTAGGAATGAGCTGATCTTATATATAGGATATTTTATCTAATAAACACAACTACAAAGCATTTAACTTACAGCACTGTAACTGTTAACTTATAAATGAGAGAGAGAATAATGGCAGCTTACAAAGCTGCTCCCTTTTATTGTTTTGTGTTCCCGCCAGATACCTTCTGTCCGATAGGTGTACAAACTATAGTCACTACAGTCGACTTTGTGACACAGTGTCTGCACAGTCACACGATTCATGACCACGGCCGGTAGACTCTACCGTGCCCGTGGAATACATTTGATTGTACTTTAGATGATGATGCAGGATGATTGATGACTGATAAATGATAATGCAGAATGACAGATGACTGATAGTGCAGAATGACAGATGACTACAGGTCACTTTTCCTACTCCTCCGTGCTTCGGAATAAACGAAGCACCAGAAAACTGTCATTCACCCAGCTTCGCCACATAGCAATTTCATTCTGCATGATTGTCCACCAGCTTGACTGAGACGAACTCTGCGAGTAGATTGGCCATGCGTGCATTGTCTCGAACCGTCTCTGAGTGTGCAACCAGCTCGCCGTTCGCGGTAACCGTCTTCCGCAGCTTTGAAGAAAGTACGAGAGTACTGCGATTGTGCCTCAGCAGCAAAAGACTCCGGTAAGATGAACTTCCTCCCGTCTCGTACCAAGTTGTAACGAGAGCTTCCGCTCGCACTTATCAGTTCACGATGAAGTAGCTGCCCGTATAGATCAAACTTGTCCTCAAAATACACCGCCGACAGAATATTAAATGGCGAGTCTGGCACGTACTGTGCCTCCACACTGAGCACGTCGAGCTTGCCAGTTGCGTGATTCCAGAGATTGACGCGCACCGCACCAGCACCCTTCGACGTCGTCATTTTCCCGGCCATGACCTGGAAGTTCACGGCCTTCTCAGCACAAACTGTGTTCCCCTCAAAAAAACGAAGATCATTGAACACGTTCTTCGTGGCCATACAATCGTAGTGTAGCACTCGTTGCTGCAGGGCGTCTGCTGCGTACGCTTCACGTTGATCACCACAGTGTTGTACGACCGGACAAGCAACCGGTACCTCGTCGTGCTCCTCCGCCTCCCAAATTTCCTCGTCAGTCATTTTTTCAGCCGTCGATGATACCGCTGCTGCGACCGTCTCCTCCGCCTTGTCGTTCTGTGATTCTAGATGACGTTTTTTTCGTTTCGCATACGTCTCCCTGCACTCCGCCTCCCTTGCAGGGTTTCTTTTAATGAACTCCTCCATTTTCTCAGGGTGCAAAAGCCAGCATGACTCTGAAGAGTGCTCGCCGGAGCAAACGGCGCATTGCAGCAGCTTAGCGTCATTCTTCTTTTTCTCCTCCGCTTGCCGTTGCCTATCAGCTTGTAAGCTTTTCGCCACCGCCGCAGTGTCAGTATCCTGCGCAGCTGCTGCATATTGCGTCGGATTTTTCTGCTGCAGAACATTTACAAAGAAATAATCACAGCGTTGCATCAACAACTCAAACGTCGGTTTTGCCTCTTGTCCAAGAGCTGCGACCACCGTTGCATAGTCGCTAGGCAGAGCGGATACGGCAAACGCTAACGTAAGCACCTCGATTGTCCTCTCGTCCAGACTTTCACCACCATACCGACTCAAAGATGACTGAATATCAGCAAACGCACTGAGCTGTTTCACTGGATCTGTTGTGGAGTTCACAGAGAGTTTCGTCATACGTGTCATATACGACGCCAATTGTCCAAATAGTTGAGGCTCCACACGTGCACGCAATTTTCGATACGCCTTGACACCGTCGTTTCCACAACGTCGCACCAAATCAAACGCGTCACCAGTTGTTACCTGTATCAATATCGCTGACAACACAGAGCTTGCAACCGTAGCCGAACCCTGTATAGTGATTATACTTTCCGGCCGAGGAACTTCGTCGGCGAAAGGATTAGTCGCTGGTGTCATATCAGCTAGATCTTTCATGTTCGCCACGTCGCTGATAGATTTTTCGGTACTTACTAGTTCCTTCAACTCTGAATAGAAACCGACTGCCGATTCCAACTGTGTACTGAACCTAGTCCAGGCTTCGTACTGATTTCTTTCGTTTCCTGAGTACTTGGAAACACTTCCTAAGGACTTCAAAACACTGTGTACCACCTTTGATGCGTTATCTGTTGTTATCAGCGTTTCCGCCGACGTCTCCACTTGCTTTTGCTCTGCGGCCTCGAGACGACGTGTTATAACTTCCATCATTTCCATCTGCCTAACTAAAAGCTGAGACAACTGATCCTCCTTACTTTGACTTGTACTTTGCTCTGGATTGTACTTCTGCTCACTTGCTTCCTCCATATCTGAAAACTGGAAACGTTGAGACCGAGTGTGTTTATATACTGTATAGATATCCGGAATCTGACCACTCATATACTAAGCCTCCACGCAGGTTCAACACCGTTGTGGGCCCATAACCTAGGAATGAGCTGATCTTATATATAGGATATTTTATCTAATAAACACAACTACAAAGCATTTAACTTACAGCACTGTAACTGTTAACTTATAAATGAGAGAGAGAATAATGGCAGCTTACAGAGCTGCTCCCTTTTATTGTTTTGTGTTCCCGCCAGATACCTTCTGTCCGATAGGTGTACAAACTATAGTCACTACAGTCGACTTTGTGACACAGTGTCTGCACAGTCACACGATTCATGACCACGGCCGGTAGACTCTACCGTGCCCGTGGAATACATTTGATTGTACTTTAGATGATGATGCAGGATGATTGATGACTGATAAATGATAATGCAGAATGACAGATGACTGATAGTGCAGAATGACAGATGACTACAGGTCACTTTTCCTAGGCGGTAGGCAGGAGGCAAACCCGGATCCCGTGGCGTCTGCAGGCTCGATGAAGAGGGCGGTCTTCTCCACAGCCGGAAAGTACCAGTACCGGTTCCACACGCGATCCATACCGAGCATCATCCCGCGGGTTGCGAACTGTGTCACAGCCGCCCTCCCCTCGCCCCGTCCCGAGCACCACCCCACAGGATGTGAATTGATCTGGATCTGGCGAGGGTCGTCGCTGACCAACATCTTGGGCGCTGGCCTGTGTCACCCTCTTGCACCTATGTGTGCATCTCCTCGGGACTGAAGCGGGCGGTGTGATGCGGTATGGAACGGCTGAGGAGGACTGGCCCAGGATCAAACAGGCGACGTGCAGAGCAGGTGCTCCTCAGGGGAGCTCCGGGAATTGGTTCCTCGGCATCACCATCCGGGGGTCACGCCACGTCATCGCTCAAAAGTATTCACCTAAGCCTACAGCTTCGAGGACTTCATAAAAAAAGGCGTCCTTATAGTTCACCTCATCGATATTTGTGACATCATCGCCAAGGATTTCAGAGATGCAACGGCCGCGCGAAGCTCGAGCGTGTTGGGCGGCAGGGGCCAGGGAGCCTACTGAGGAGGAGGGGAGGCTCAGCAGGGGCCAGGGAGCCTACTGAGGAGGAGGGGCGGCTCAGCAGGGGCCAGGGAGCCTACTGAGGAGGAGGGGAGGCTCTGCAGGGGCCAGGGAGCCTACTGAGGAGGAGGGGCGGCTCAGCAGGGGCCAGGGAGCCTACTGAGGAGGAGGGGAGGCTCTGCAGGGGCCAGGGAGCCTACTGAGGAGGAGGGGAGGCTCAGCAGGGCCAACTCTGTGGATGACCTTCCTTGCGCAACGCACCTTCATATCCTCGGACCACTCCTGCTCAAGCTGCGCCCTTGCAGCCTCCTCGATACGCCCCTGCTCCTTGGCCGCAGCCGCCTTGGCCTTGGCCTCGGCACGCTCGCGCTCCTCCAGCACCGCTATCGCGCGCATCTCCTCATCCGCGGCCGCTCGGCAGTATTCTTGCCAGATGCGCGCAATGCGCACCTCCTCGTCAGTGACCCACTTGCGGTGCACGAGCATGGCTTTGCGGTCATCGGGGTGGCCCTTGTACTCGCGGCGCTCCTCCGTCAGCCCGCGAGGAGGCGCGCTCTCGAAGAATCGCAGCGAGCGCTCCACCTCCTCGCGGTCGAGGTCCTCCTCGTCGCCGTCCTCATGCACGATGTGCCAAAGCTCGCAGTCCTCCCCGGAGGCCGGCAGGTACTCCACCACTGTGCCGTCCGCCGGGTCCTTCGGGTTCCCGTCAAAGAACCGCCGCACTCTCCGCCCGACCAGCGCCGCCCCGTCCACCGCCGCTGCTGCCTTCTCCTGCTTGGGCCTCTTGGGCTTGGCCTTCTCCTTGGCGGGTGCGGCAGTGGGCGCGCCCGCCACAGCACAGGCTGCATCATCCCCGGTGGTGCTTTGCACCTCCCCTGTGGGAGAAGCACTCCCCCGCCCATTAGCCTCGCCTACAATGCAAAAGCTTCACCGTGCCCATTGCGACTCGAGCCCAATCATTGACACTCAATGATACAAACTGAGCCAATCGGAGAGTACATCAAGCTCAGCCCATTTAGCCTGGGCGTTAAACCCAGGGCATTTAAGTCTGAGATGGGGGGCACTTTTCACGGGCACACGGAAGGGGCGCGGAGGGGGCATGAGGGCAGGCGAGACTGGGAGGGGCTGTCGTTGCCCAGGGGTCAGGGGGATATGCACAGGGGCCGGGAGGTGCAAAGATTGTGATGGGGGGTGGTGGTCAGGCAGCGGGCAGAAGAAGGGAAGGGAGGAGGGGGGCATTGGTATGAATGTGGATGCGCAGGGCTAACCTTGTGCAGCAGGCGCACCGTCCTCCATAGGCTGCGCTCCGGAGGCGAGCGCTGCAGCAGCCTCTGCCTCTGCTCTCTCTGCCTCTGCCTTCTCAGCCTCTGCCTTCTTTTTTGCCTCTGCCTCCTCGCGCTCCTTCTTACGCTCCAGGCGCTTGGCCTCCGCCTCCTCACGCTCCTTTTTCCGCGCCTCCTCCTGCGTGCGGGCGAGGTGGTCGCGAGGCACTCAGCTCTGCGATCTCCACCCATCAATTGTACACAAGAACAAACATCAAGCAGCAACTGGTTCGGCACATCGGAAATGACTCGGCGGAGGCGGCACAAAACGCCTTGACAGCTCCAAAGTCAAAACAGGGCCACCCCACCCGAAGCAGCCGCCCCGCAGACAACCCCCCTGCGGCAGCCGCCCCGCAGGCCACCCCCTTGCGGCAGCCGCCCCACAGGCAACCCCCCTGCGGCAGCCGCCCCGCAGACAACCCCCCTGCGGCAGCCGCACCGCAGACAACCCCTCTTTGCGGGGTAGCCGCCCCCACAGGCAACCCCTCTGCGGCAGCCGCCCCGCAGACAACCTCGCGGCAGCCGCCCAGACAATCACCCGACGTGCAGTCACTCGCAGACGCCCTGCAACCTGGGCAACCGCCCCTGCAGATGTTCTTACCTGTAGAAGCCGCCTCTGCAGACACTTGGCCTCTTCGCAGAACCGCCCTGCAGACACCCCACAGCAATGACTGCCCTGCAACCACCCCGCCCGCGGCAGCCGGGTGCTGCAAAAAGCTGTGGTGATCACCAAGGAACCGGCACCCAGAACTGGGATTGTGCCTCCCACCGGGCACCTGCAGCCTGGCACTTCACTCGAGGCGCTGCTGAGGCCACCTGCAGCCTGGCACTTCGCTCGAGAGCACCGACGCCAGCACCAATCAAATGTTGCGCAACGAGGGTGCTGCATGGGTTGTGTCAGTCTAGGGTGGAACAGGGCTCGGCGGTCCCACACCTTGACGCGGCGGCGCTCCCTCAGCACCTCCTCGTGTGCCTCCAGCATGCCATCCAGGGCTTCATGCGCCTCCCCGGTCTCTGCAAGCTCGTCGCACAACCACTGCAGCAGTTGCAGCAGCTCAACTCGCTCCAGGTCATACACCCCGTCCCCCTGCCGCACGCACCCACAGACCCAGCCGTCAGCTACGCTCAGAACAGGAGAGCCTAGCGCTACTCTTCAGTGCTCCCATACCCTCCCAGATCAGAGGCCTAGTAGAGTCACCCCTTCCCCCTCCACACATATACATCCATGCATAGGAGCATCTCCTGTCGGAGGGAGGTCAGAGCCGGGTGTGTCGTTGCAGGGGGGGTGCACTGCAGACTGCATGGAGGACACCAACGAGCGCCGGATTGGATGCGGCCAGTGGCCTCACTGCTTGTGTGTTCCTCACCAATCAGGTGCGACAATTGCGCCTGGCTGTCCGCATATGCCTGGACTGGCGGTGAACTCGCGGGGGGGACAGAGCTGATGGCTTCAAGCTCTCGGTGCCTCAGAAGCGCAGGTCAAGGGGCAGCTGGTAAAGGTGGGGGTGGATGGGGCTTGAGGGGGGGTATTTCGACCTTGCCCAAGCGCCCAGCAAGGGCTCGGATGGCCTCGTCTGCGGGTTCCTCAATCAGAACGACTCGGCGAAGCACCTCCGGCCAGCGCAGCTCATCCAGTGCGCGTTCCCAGCGCATGAAGGGCACCAGTAATGCCGGGTCCCCCACACTCTTCGCCTCCGCCTGTCGCACTTCGAGCAGCGCCCGAAGCAAGTTCTCCACCAGCCCGTGCAGCTCGCCTGGCACACCGCGCCCCGCATGCAGCCAGCCTCGGATGCTACATGAGCCAGGGATCGCAGTGCTGCTCTGTGAACGTATCATCAGAGAGACATCCGATCTTCGCCGTGGACGATGGCGCATTTTAACATTTCGTCACTATCGAGCACGACTCCAAGTCATGGACATCTCCGTGCAAGAATGTATCACATCCTCCAACCTGCCACCCCCCGCTTGTTCCCACATCCTCCAACCTGCCAGCCCCGGTTGCCCTCCCACATGCTCCAACCTGCCAGCCCCGCTGCTCCCACATGCTCCAACCTGCCACCTCGCTTGTTCCCACATCCTCCAACCTGGCACCCCCGCTGTTCCCACATCCTCCTTCCTGCCAGCCCCGCTTGCTCCCACATCCTCCAACCTGCCAGCCCCGCTTGCCCCCACATCCTCCAACCTTCAGCCCCCGCTGCTCCCACATCCTCCAACCTGCCACTCCCCGCTTGTTCCCACATCCTCCAACCTGCCAGCCCCGCTTGTCTCACATCCTCCAACCTGGCACCCCGCTTGTTCCTACATCCTCCAACCTGCCATCCCCGCTTGTTCCCACATCCTCCAACCTGCCACCGCTTGCTCCCACATCCTCCAACCCTGCCACCCCCGCTTGTTCCCCACATCTCCAACCTGCCAGCCCCCGCTTGCTCCCACATCCCCTTCCAACCTGCCACTCCCGCTTGTTCCCACATCCTCCAACCTGCCACCTCCCGCTGTTCCCACATCCTCCAACCTGCCAGCCCCCGCTTGTTCCATCCTCCAACCTGCCAGCCCCCGCTTGCTCCCACATCCTCCAACCTGCCAGCCCCCGCTTGCTCCCACATCCTCCAACCTGCCAGCCCCCGCTGTCATTCGCCATCCGTCACTGAAATTCTGTTGAACTCCAATCGAAATGCTCCATCACAAATGCGAAAATTAGTCCCCAAGGCTTGTCACGTAAAGGGCATATTTCATCGGCAGACTGCGCCATTTGGACCACAGGGGTGGGAGAGGGTAATACACGAGCCTTGGGGCTTACCTTCGGCATCCCCAGGGGCATCAAGGGCCTCCTGGAGGGAGGAGAGGGACACCAGGGGGACTCCAAAGGTCTGAGCGTAAATGCTGGTGAATTGGCACACCACCAGGGCCTGCATAGACTGCTCCACCGGCCAGCCCAAGTGCTCGGCTCCCGGCTCTGGCCAGTTTGCTAGCTCATTTCCAGTTGGCTCCGGCGGGCCCTCAGGCTCAATCTCCATCTCCTCATATTCTGCCGCCGCCGCCGCCGCCGAATCCATCCAATCAGGCAAATTCATGGCATGCAGCATCAGCCCGCCTGCATGCAGGCGTATGGATGGTCCTGCGCTCTGAAGGAGCCTCTCGCGGGCGCGCGGAGGGCAGTGCGCCCTTCTCTCAATGGGCGCACGCCTGTGGCACAGCTGGGCAGTACTCAGGAGCGCACCTTCCATTGCATCATCCTCAGGCGATGGCTCCATTTCTGCGTCTGCACCTTCCTGTGCTGCGCCTTCCCCTTCTGCGGCTGCTTGGGCAGTTGTCTCCATGGCACCTGCGGCCTCAGGCTCAGGGGCTGTGGAAGGCTCAGGGGCTGGGGGAGGCGCGGCACTCGGCTGCCAGGCGTCAGAGAGCACGTGGTCAAGCTTGGCTTGGACAGCCTGCACCAGCTTCTCTGCCTCTGGCACCAGCAAGTCCTCAACCGGGAACACTGACTTCGCTTGAGCGAGCTCCTGGCGGACCACCTTCTCTTCCGCCGCCCTCAACCGCTCGTACGCCCGCTTCCGCAGCCGTTCCTCCGCCTCCTGCTGCCGAAGCGCCGCGCGCTGCTTCTGCTGCTCCAATCGCTCCTGCTCTCTCCGTTGCTGCTCCTGCTCTCTGCGCGCGTCCCCCAGACCCACCACCAATCCCGTGTAGGGAGTCAGCACGGCTCTGGATGCTGTCTCCAGCGCGCTCCTCCGCTTCTGTCTGCCGAGTCAGTATATTGCAACCACCCGGGAATGGTATAAGATAGGTTTGCAGCCAATCGCAGCGCCCCAATCCAGAGAGCGCGCGAGAGAGAGAGAAAGCAGAGGCGCGCTTTTGGGCAGAAGGCGAGAGGAGCAGAGAGGCTGAGAGTATCCTACTTGAGCTCCGCGGCCTCCTGCTCTTTGGCTGCCGTCTCGACAGCCTCTTTTTTGGCGGCCTCCTGCTGCATGGCCTTCTGGGATTCGCGCTCCCACCACCGCTGCTGCATCTTCTCCTTGCGCTCCTGCTGCTTCGCCACGAGGGCGGAGCGCTCCTGCTCGGC
Source organism: Cymbomonas tetramitiformis (assembly GCA_001247695.2). Taxonomy (NCBI): domain Eukaryota; kingdom Viridiplantae; phylum Chlorophyta; class Pyramimonadophyceae; order Pyramimonadales; family Pyramimonadaceae; genus Cymbomonas; species Cymbomonas tetramitiformis. The sequence goes on along the minus strand of LGRX02035023.1, from coordinate 430 downwards.
CATCGCTGCTGGATCCGCTTTCTCCTTGGCCTCGACTGCCTTCGCCAATGCCGCTTTAGCATGTTCCACCTCAGCCTCCACCTCCATCTCCTGCCGGGCGAGCACCTTTTCCTTGTCCCGCAGCTGCTTCCGCGCCGAGCGCCACTTCTTCACCCGCACCTCCTTCTCCTCCGTAAAATGCCGCTCTGCCTCTGCAACCTGTGACATGCTCCTCCCAGCGCCTCAGTTGCAGCGGAGTCGCATCATGCACAGTGAATGTGGCCTGGCCGAGACCTGGCCGCCATCCGTCGGTCGCGCCTTGAAAGCTGCTTCGTAGCGAATAAGACAGCGTGGTCTGTCCCCTGCCGAGGACACACCCAGCCTCACTGAACCGCCACCATGCGCACCCCTCCCATGCTCCACTGCCGAGGACACACTCCAGCCTCACTGA
>LGRX02035020.1:0-11721 GCA_001247695.2 Cymbomonas tetramitiformis | reverse complement strand
GTGAAACGAAACCTGAGTTGAGGTATTTCAATCTTGTGCTATGAGAAAAATAAGGTTTTTTCTAAAATTCCCACTGGGAATTCCCGTTTTGCTGATTCCATGTGTTCTATATGGAAGTTCCCATTCCCATTCCCAACACCCCTGTGTGAAACGAAACCTGAGTTGAGGTATTTCAAACTTGAGTTATGAGGAAAAATAAGGTTTTTTCTAAAATTCCCACTGGGAATTCCCGTTTTGCAGATTCCATGTGTTCTATATGGAAGTTCCCATTCCCATTCCCAGTACCCCCTTCCCCGTGTGAAACGAAACCTGAGTTGAGGTATTTCAATCTTGTGCTATGAGAAAAATAAGGTTTTTTCTAAAATTCCCACTGGGAATTCCCGTTTTGCTGATTCCATGTGTTCTATATGGAAGTTCCCATTCCCATTCCCAGTACCCCCCCCCTGTGTGAAACGAAACCCGAGTTGAGGTATTTCAATCTTGAGTTATGAGAAAAAATAAGGTTTTTTCTAAAATTCCCACTGGGAATTCCCGTTTTGCAGATTCCATGTGTTCTATATGGAAGTTCCCATTCCCATTCGCAGTACCCCCCTCCCCCTGTGTGAAACGAAACCTGAGTTGAGGTATTTCGAACTTGAGTTATGAGAAAAAATAAGGTTTTTTCTAAAATTCCCACTGGGAATTCCCGTTTTGCAGATTCCATGTGTTCTATATGGAAGTTCCCATTCCCATTCCCAGTACCCCCGTGTGAAACGAAACCTGAGTTGAGGTATTTCAATCTTGAGCTATGAGAAAAAATAAGATTTTTTCTAAAATTCCCACTGGGAATTCCCGTTTTGCACATTCCATGTGTTCTATATGGAAGTTCCCATTCCCATTCCTGGTACCCCCTCGTGTGAACCGAAACCCGAGTTGAGGTATTTCAATCTTGAGCTATGAGAAAAATAAGGTTTTTTTTTCTAAATTCCCACCGGGAATTCCTCCTGCTTTGCACATTCCATGTGTTCTATATGGAAGTTCCCATTCTAATCCCAAGACTCGTAGAAACGAAACCCGAGTTGAGGTATTTCAAACTTGAGTTATGAGAAAAATAAGCGTTTTTCTAAAATTCCCACTCGGGAATTCCCGTTTTGCGCATTCCATGTGTTCTATATGGAAGTTCCCATTCCCATTCCTCCCAACACCCCCCTGTAAGAAACCAAACCTGAGTTGACGTATTTCAAACTTGAGTTATGAGAAAAAATAAGGTTTTTTCTAGAATTCCCACTGGGAATTCCCGTTTTGCAGATTCCATGTGTTCTATATGGAAGGTCCCATTCCCATTCCCAGTACCCCCCTCCCTGTGTGAAACGAAACCTGAGTTGAGGTATTTCAAACTTGAGTTGCAAACGAATATATACATTTAATATTTTTAATCCAAAATTTAATGATGTCATGCATACTTGCGTGGGAGTTCCTAGACTGACAGAAGGTCCTAGGAGGAATTCCCGACGGGAATTCACGTATTTACAATCGGGAAAATATCCCCTTGATTGGCCATCTCTCGGATTCACCTGCGGTAGTTGTCGTTCCTTAAGACCAGCATCGCTGCCTTCCTCAACTCGCTGCCGTTTGATCGCAGATCCTTTTTCACTCTGCCACAACCTTTTATACGCGTCACTGCGACAATCGAGTACATAAAACCCTCCTTCGGAAAGCAAATGCTATGCGCTGGGCAGGAACATCAACCAAAAGACCCCATCACGGCCTTGCGCTTATACAAGAAAGAGAACCCTGTATGGAGGTCATGTTGCCTCATAACGTGATGCAACGCAGCCACCAACGCAGACGGGGGGAGGGGGGGGGAGGCACGCTCCCCTGAAGCACTATGAAATTTTACTACGAACGCCATACACTTACATACCCACCCAACCAACCCATCAAACAATCACAAGCAACAAAAAACAGCCTCATCGTAATCTCACAAGCAGCAAATGAGTCATATACAACAATAATGTATCATGGGACTTTTAAAGGTTGTTGTGCATTGTGGTAGCTGTAACCAATAAGCTTCCTAAAGCACAAAGTGATTTCACACTGCCTTCGAGTGTACGTCTACATCGCCAGGAATACTAAACGCATTATACCTGCTGCAAGGAAACTTCTTGTTTTGGCGACATATCATCGCTATGCATTACCAACAACTTCACTGCTACTGTAATGTCACGGCAGAAACCACGCAGAAAGCTCCTCAGGCGTGTTATATTCGTCCGCACGGATGAGCCCAAAGATAAACCATGTATGGAACATAGTGTAACTTATCGGGTGACCTTTCAAACTTATAAGAATAAAGCTCGCGGAGACTATATGCAAGTCCTAATTCGGGTTTCCGCATAAAACACACTTGTCGACCACGCTTCACGCTCATCTCCCATATCCGCTCGATCGGTCCGCTTGCTTTTAGTGAAGCGTCAACACCGTTGGCGAGTAGGTGAAACAATCGCCTGAAGCTAAGACAAATTGTTGACTGATTCAGTTTCGTCTTGCACAGCCGGCAATCGGATTCAAGCTTATGCAGTGTCCTCCTAACACAGTCAACCGAGAATTAAAAACTACCTTGAACAGTCTGTATGCAAGACGTTTAAGTCAGCCAAGATCCAACCGAGACAAAGCGAAGTGAGGCTATCAACCCTTCACATTCACTGCGTGCGCTCTACCGCTCCCATTGCTACATCCTTGGTTTAGTTGCATAAAGTGGCACATTTACAAAGTCTAGGTGGAGCGTACCCGGAGCACTGAGGTGCTGGTCCGCGGAGACGGGCACACATACGAACAGATCACTGATCCCGCGGGGTAACGCAAGCTTAGCTCATGGTATGGCAAGTGCGGCAGGCCAGAAAACCTTGAGAAAATCGCGTCCTAATACTTAATCAGTTAAGATACGGATTACTTCGCCACTCAGCACAATGTCGCCCATTACGAAGACCGAGTGAAGACTCTCGTCTATCAATCATATTACTATATGTTACATCTTTACAGTTGGTCTAGGAGGTAGCAACAGTATTCTGGACTGACGATGCCGATGGCGTGACGAGCTTGTGCTTGACTTGCCACTTAATGAAGCGTCGCTGTCGCGTCGGTTCATGAACGGTTTTCCGATTAGGCTCCGCCAACCGTCACGCTCGACTAATATGAGGTAGTGATATGGGTGGCACGACGTCAGATGGCATGCTGGTTACATTGTCGCGGCAGTGGAAATGACCAGCATGTCGTTTGGGCTCGTTTGATCGTATAAAATATTTCTGTCAAGTCAGGTCGATTGTTGAGGTCGTGGATTGATATCAGTCACGTCTGACGTTGAGGCAGTATTGGATGGCGTCAGCTTCTACGTTCAGATCATCGTCGACGAATTCTATTTACATTTTTTTGGCGGTCGTTGAAGTCATTAGCTCATGCATCGCTTTAAAATACTCAGGCCATATCCTTGGCTACGGCGCATGGTTGATCACCAATGTATGTATGTGTTTATCTGCTGGGATTAGATGCGTTTGCTCTCTCATAACACATCGTTGATACGTAGAGTCACCAAATGACGGCATTTGATTTCCGTTGATTAAACCACACCCCGTTCATCCCAATCCCTTTCTCGTCACAAGAAGACGCTGCTTGTACCGTCGCGCATACAGTGACTATTTAATAAGATATCATGCCATACCACAGTATGCATACACTGTAATCTCTCTCCTCTCACTCTCTACACAACGTCTATATTTTACAGCAGCATCTGGTAATTCGTTATGCCAATTCAATTACCAGCTATAACTAACATCGACAGGTCCTAATGAAGCAACTCAAGAGATTCGTCTCTGTGTATGTATGCCATTTTAATACATACATGGCAACTTACTCAACTCCAATAAGGGAGAAAAGCATACCCTCCCAATATACTGAAGTCCATTCGCAATTCCCAATTTTGAGCTACAGCAGCGGGTTCGTGACATGATGCACCGGTGGTTGGTATCCCAGCAATGGACTTGGAGGCTCTCGAGAAAATGAAGACTGCGTCTTCTGTGTGTGCACGTGCAATTTGAGTGGCGGTCTTATCTGGTCATTCAAAGATGCTGCGGGAGACACTAGATCGTTGCCCGAGTCCTTTTGAGGTGGATCAGCCGGGGCAGAGTAGTACGAGCTCAGCACTGATTGTGCCCCTGTGACCCAGAGCACACGGGAACAAGCAAACGATGTGAGCATGCACTACGTCGGCAATAATATGGGCAGGTAGGAAGCAAGGTGTGACCAAGAACCCAGTCAGCTCTAATGTGGGCTGAGAATGAGCAAGGTGTGAGCATGCAATGGCAGCAAACAAGGTGAGATGCCGCGATCAAGAGCCACCTGGAGAAGTCGACTCGGGGCCTTGACTTGCAGTCTTGGAGATGCCCGAGCTGTAGGAGGCGAGTGGATCGTCCCTGACGCTGTTGGGACCATTTAGCAACTTAAGAAGGTTGGGGCTTAATGGCGGCATATGCAGGTCCATGATCTCCTCCGTCGCCGTATCCTATGAGCGCCCTCCACCCGATAACTACGGCGACTCAGGAACCGCGCATGCCGCATGTGCTCCGTGGCAATCGCAAGTGACGCAAGTTCACGACCCGCACAGTGACAGCCGCCCAGAGTGGGTGATATGATCCGGCCCAGCAACAGCGAATGGGTAAGGACACCACAGATATTAAACAGAGTTTGGCAATGTGGGAAACACGGAGGCCCCGCATCTCACCTTGTACTCTTTCGCTTGCCTACATCATCCACGAGCGTCCCCCTCCACCCCCCCTTTCCCCTCATCAGTCCTCTCCTCGGTTCTTTGTCAGGGCTACCAGGTTCAGAGAGAGTGCCCCGCGCAACCTGCATACTCCACTCCATACGCCTCCCCCGTGCACCGTGTTCTCCCAGGCACGTGGCCAGTCACGCTCCACGAGGGATAAGCAGGCACCTTGAGGGGGACTTATTTGGGGATAGCGGTGAGCCAGCTCTCAGCGGGGGTGAAGCTCTCCCACTAATATGCAACTCTGCAGCTTCTCCCGCTGCAGATTGAGGCCGCCGTTTCAGAGGCACCTGATGCAAACCCCAAACAGCGTCGATTCCTCCCCACCGCTCAGCCGTCGAGAGGCAACTTGTGAGCGGTTGTGAGCTGTAGGCTTAAATTCGACATTCCCTCCGACTCCGTGCGGGCACGAGGGTGGCGCGACTGGCGACACGGCCTGTGACGGCTGCAGCCGATCGGCATATGCTGAAAGCCTCATCCAATCGATGAGAACAGACAAGCTAGAAGTATTATATTCGACGCATCAGCCAGGGCCCATCTGCAAAACGATGGAGCCAAAACGAGTTCCACGAGTAACAGGGTTGAAAGGCACTCACCGGGTAAGGTTTGGAGAGTGCCCCAGAGCCGGGCCTCGACAACAGCACCTGGCACAACCCCAGCTCGACGATTCACACAGCAAGCGCGGCACGGAAAGGAGAAAAGAACGCAGACACCATCTCGCAGTTATTGGGGTCGTTCATAACATGGCCCCTCCACGCTGGTAGAGTTGATGGGCTTGCACCCACAAACTCGAGACCATGCCACCAGATGCCGTGCCCCGGCAGTTGTGGCAATACGCTGTGGCCAGTGATACCGGCCTAGCATTATGCTCGATCATGACACCTTAATGGCATCTCCGACCAGCCTGCACCCCTGCCGCACCCTGATGGCGTTCCAGCACAGCACGCGCCCGCATCGGGAGAAATGCTCCACAGCATGCAAGCGCAACCTCGAAGCCGGCGCCTGTGCCAAGCTTCTCCTCAGCCTGCAGGCGTCAGCCACTTGCTGCCTGGCGCTCACCTTGGACATGCCGCTTCGCACCGCTGGGCGATCCTTTGGCGGCGCTGTCGTTGGACGAGAAATCGCTTCCACGTCCGCCGAGCTGCGCCGCGCACCCTCGATGACAGCTTCGTCAGCAGATCAATGGTCATACCCACCATGCTAAAGTTATGGCACGGGTCGTAAAATTGCAGGGAGGGGTGTCCGCCCCGATGCGCTTCGGAGTGGGCGGATGGCCAGCGCATCAGTGGGAGGGCTGGAATCGCTTGATCACAACAGTGGCGGCAAAGAACAGAAAGCAGAAAGCAATCCGCACAGCACAGGAGCTGGAGATGCAGCCTCTCGGAGGGGAGCGGGCGTTCCTCTCCCGGGGCGCCTGAGCAATGAGGCCGCAGGGAACCCCAATCCGGAGACCACATTCCCGCACGTGTGGCGCACACACGCATGCATTGAGGTTGCATGCCGGCTCTCTCTTCACTGCGAAGCCACTTTGCGGAAAAATCATCTGCTTAGACAGATACACCGTCGCTGTGGTGCGGACATGTCCATGCCGGTTGACGAGGGCTGACAACACAACACCCGCGTGGGGCACACCAGGCGAAGCCGACACTTCAGGAGTAAAGACGACGCAATCGATCGGGAGAGCAGGTGCATAGGGAGAGGCACCCAAGGGGCTTGGCGGGAACATACTGCGGGTTGCTAAGTACTTGCTGGGAGCTACTCTGTGGCCGCATCTTGGCAGAGAGGGCTAACGCGGCCCCGGAGTTCACTGGGTAGAGCCCGGTGGTGGTGGGCATCGGCATGACGGGGGAGGGTGCCAGCGCCTGGGGGGCGGCGGAATTAGGGCTCGCCAGGCTGGGGCTCGCCGGGGGATGGGCGCCTGCAGCCTGATCCGGCTGAATGGGGAGGTTGCGCGCCCGCGCCAGGATGCTGGAGCTCGCAGAGTCCGGGGTGCCTGGGCGGATCGTGCGGGGGCGGCCGCTGCTCGGACGCGTGCTCGTGCCCCAGAAGCTATCCTTGGACCGATACGTGTTGCCGCTTCCCGGGCGTTGGAGGCCTGCCCCCCCACCAGAGCGCCCCCTCCTCCGCCTGGGTTACACTGTGCGCATCACCACGCGAGGCGCACTACCCTGCTGGGCACAGGCGACAGACCGCAACAGAAGAAGAGGATGATCCCGCGATCCGACGGTCAAGGCCACACGCCGGGGACGAAGGGCTGCACCAGAGGGCGCAAGGAGGCACACGAGGCATCGGAGGCACACCGTTGGCCCCGTGTGGGAAACCCGGGTCCGAGCCGGATCTTTGGAGATTCTTTGCGGTGGACGGTCGGCTGCTACGTGCTTGTCGGATGTGCATTTCAAACTGGATACCAGCAGCACCACCCCGGGCGTCAACTGCTGCGTCGGCGCCTGCAGGGGGGGCCATCTACTGCGAGAGCCAGGTGGATTCAGAAGATCAGGCACAACCTGTGTGGCGGAAGTGGGCGTATTGGCGGCAGAGGTCGAAGAGGAGAGAGATCGAGAAGGCGGCGGCCTATTGGCTGTGGAGAGCTGCGGCGCGCTGTCGCTGAGGAGAAGGTCAGAGTCGCTGGCCGCGCTCTCGGCGGAGTGCTCCGTGGTCAGTGCAAAGTCCTGAGCCCCGGAGCAGACAACAGTCCCCGTTACACGCACTGCCGCCTCCAGGCCATGCGTCCCAGCCCGTGCGACACATGGGCTTCTCCGGGCTGCCTCCGTGACACGTGCCCTCTCTAGGCAGCGAGTCCGTGCCCTGTACCACCGGCGTCAGCGTTGATTTCCTGGGACGCTGTCTTTGAGGAGAGCTGGCTGACATCGGCAGGTCCCTTCACCTCGGGAGAGCTCGAGGCCAGAAGGCATACAGGGGAAGCCAGCTTACCTGGTTTTGGCCGGTTTGAAAAGTGATTCTAGAAGCGGACTGAGTCGAAGATGCGTCGTTGGGCCTGTGCCTGCAGCACCCTCCAATGGAAGGACCTGGAAATTGAGGCCGGCAGTGGAATATACAAAACGGTCTCGAATTCAACGTCCTCGTCACCCTCAGCATCACTCTCAAGGCCCCTAAATAGCAAGAGAGGGAGGAGTGATGCGGGGCGCTGGAAGGGAGGGACGATGGGGGGTAGGGAAAGCAGGGGTGAAGGGGTGCGCGGTTAGGGGGAGAGATACTTGGGTGGGGGAAGGGAAAGTGATTTGGGGGTGGGGGAAGGGAGGCATGCTGGGGTGTGTGGGAAGGGAGGCATGATGGGGTGTGTGGGAAGGGCGGGACGATGGGGGTGCGCGGGTAAGGGGCGCACAGTGAATTAGAAGTGGAGCAATGAGGCTCTTGTGGTTGTGCACGGGCCCCTCGTGGAATCGCCCCAACGCTGCGCTCGCCGCCACGTGGAGACGGCCCCTCGCGTGGGGAAGCGCCATCTCTTCGATCCCAGCCGTACGCGCTGATCCGAGCAATATCCTCGGCATCCCCAAATAAGCCTATGCCCCAGGGACCCCTCCCCCAGCAGAGCACCAACTGCTCACAACCCCCTCTGGAGGCTGTGGTTGTCTGCATTACTTTAGGTCATCTCGGGGCGGGGGCAAGGATGTCAGCAGAGAGGTTATCTCGGGGCGGGGGCAAGGATGTCAGCAGAGAGGTCAGCACTGCGGAAGGGGTGCCAAGTGCATCCGGATGGAGGTTTGGCAGAGGAGGGCGGAGGGCTAGTGCAGGCACGGAAGGATGCGGGGAGCAAGCATACGAGAGGGCGGCGGGGGACGAGCGCAACATCGAGAGCATTGAGGATTCGGATACGGGAAGGCAAGGGCAAGGAGGAGGGGAGAGGAGGATGAGCTTGAGAGGTGAGGCAAACGAACATCGGAGAGTCACGAGCAGCCCAGGGAAACAAGAGGGAGGATTGGAGGGTCACGGGCAGCCCAGGGAGATAAGGGGGAAGGATCAAAGGGTCGCAAGCAGCCCAGGGAAATTAGGGGGAGGATCGGCGGGTCGCGGGCAGCCCAGGGAGATAAGGGGAAAGGATCAAAGGATCGCAAGCAGCCCAGGGAAATTAGGGGGGAGGATCGGAGGGTCGCGGGCAGCCCAGTGAGATGAGGGGGCGGAGGCGGTGGCTATGGTGGCGCACTCATTTCCCGCGCACCGACCGCCACTGCTCCTGTGAGGAGGCTGGGGATGGTGGCTCGGAGCCACTCGAGCATCGGTGAGGAGTCGAAGGTGTCATCCGGGTCCAAGGGCTGGGAGGGCGGCGCCCAATTGCGCTGGTCGAGGTGCCTCTCCGTGGCCTTGACGAGGTAGCCTCGATGAAAGTCCGTCAGCACTTCTGCGGCGGGCGGTCGATCCCCGAGCTGCAGTCAGCGGCTTGCGGGGCTTCACAGCGCACCCGCCGAAGCGCACAGCCAGCTGCTGGTGGAATGACCCAGGAGTGTGCCTTCGTCTGCCGGCATTCCCTCTCTGCCTCCCCACTGTGCATGACACTGTGCATGACACTGTGCATGGCACTGCAGAGGCGTGCGTGCCCCAGAGCGATGCCACTCAATCTCAGTCGATCTGGCGCCCGCATGCCAAATGACACGAGATTTAGTCATTCCCACCAGCGCCCGTGGCTGCCCAGCCCGCGGCCGCGCTCTCCACACAGCGCGTCTCCTGCGGCCTGCGAGCGCGGGGGCGCTGCCATCCGCGCCGCGCTCGGCAACGAGCAACAGGCGCAGCTGGGCACGGGCCAAGTGCCTAGGGAGGGTCCCACCTGGGTGCACGCGGTACTTCCACTCGTGGATGTCCTGCCTCTGCTGCGGGGAGCCGGTCTCCGCGAGGCGCAGATGTTCCGGGGCGATGCCTGCCCGCACCTCCCGGCCCTCGCAACCTTCACTCCACAGGCCTCCCTCTGCTCCTTGCCCAGCCTTCTATCCCGCACTGTCCATCAGATCAGCCTTCTAGCCCGCAGTGCCCATCGGATCGGCCTTCTAGCCCGCAGTGTCCATCGGATCAGCCTTCTAGCCCGCACGGTCCATTGGGTCAGCCTTCTAGCCCGCACTGTCCACCGGATCAGCCTTCTAGCCCGCAGTGTCCATCGGATCAGCCTTCTAGCCCGCACGGTCCATTGGGTCAGCCTTCTAGCCCGCACTGTCCACCGGATCCGGAAGAGTGCCCGCCCTCAGGTCCGAAAAGAAATCCACAGCCGGTCCACTGAGTTAGTGCGGGGCCTCTCCGCGGAGGCGATGATACTCGGCATCATAGCCGATATCGCTCCTCCGCTTGCCTCCCGTTGCCGTCTCGACCAGGGCGGCGAGCCTCACACATCGGCGGAGCGGAGGGAGGGCGCGCGCGCCTGCGTTGAGCGCCTCCACTTCGAGCGCCTCGCTCGCGTCCGCTGCCATGTACGATGTGCCGAGGCGGTAGTAATCGCGATACCGGTGCACGAGCTTCGCCTGCATTATGAGCCGAGTGTGCAGATCCTTGTCTCTTTGCTCGCTGCTTGAGTAGTTCTCATTCGCGCGGCTCTCGTGCTCCTGCGGCCCACGTGTCCCACCGCAGCTGCACCGTGAGGCGAGCGCCACGGCTCGGGGTGCGACGGGATGATGCCTGGCACTGCGTCTGGGCAGCGCATCCTGCACACGCACTGCGAGGGCCAGGCATGCCGGCGGCCTTCATGGCCCAGCACCCGGCACATGTGTCACTTGGACCTAGACAACCGGGACCTGACCGGTAGACCTCTCGCAACTGTTAAAGCCAACCCCGCCCCCATCACGCTGCTGGCGGCCAGGTACGTCACAGCGGTCATTGCGGCGACTGGCATGTGCCGATCGGTGGAGATCTGCAAAAGACTTGCAGGATGTGGCGGAACCCCCGGCGAGGGGGATGGTGCTTGCCCTGGCGGCTGTGGACAAGCAGCACCCGATCCTTGTGAGGCCTCCCGGCTCCGGGAGAGGAAGCCCTCGAGGCTGAGCGTGCATAGAGCGGGCCACATGGGTATAACAATGGGCGTGTGCCCCATGGGTGACGCTCCTGGCCCGCTTGCCCGCCGCTTGGGGTTATCCCGCCTATCGAGCGCGACCTGCACTCAAGCCTTGGCGCAGGAAGCTCGGCCAGCGCAACCCGGGCAAGCAAGTGCTCAGGGCTGGAGGAAGCGCTCGCCGCGCTCGTTAAGGAGGGTCCAGAGTGGGGAGAGCGAGGGCTTCCCCCGGCGCAAGACGGACCCAAAGTCCCAGTAGGGAACCATCCCCGTGAAAAGGAACTCTTGCCGGCGCTCCCCACCCCAACCTTGACTCGGACAGAACAGGCCCGCCATGCCACCACCACCAAGAGGACGCCAGGAGGAAGGAGGTGGGGACGCGCCAGCATGATGAGCTTGATGTGATCCCGAGCGTTGAGCTCGAGGGTGAGGCGGAGCGCGTGTTCCCGCGCGTAGTGTTGCTGCGCCTGCCGCAACAACCTCCGAGCCCCCACCAGGCATCACCACAACCCCGTCTCGACCCCTTGCCAACCCCTACTGAGCACCGCCGCACCGCTCGGACTCCCCACCAGGCTCTACCACACTCTGACACAGATCAGCCAGTCCCTTGGCATCGCACAGGCCACCGTTTAGCGGTGCGGTTGAACGGGAGTCAGAGTCGGATGCTCGCAGCGCATACCCCGAGACCCCTACTGGAGAAAGCATGCGCTGCCTCCAAGCGCTTTGGCGCGTGGTGCCTGCGGGCCCTCCAGCCCCTCTTGGGAAAGATCTGGAGGCAGACCACACGGTTGAAACGCACTGCGAGAGGATACATCCTAAGAGTGGAGATTTAGAAAAGATCCTTAGGCATAATAGCAGGATATAGTGGTGTTATTGTAGATGGTGGTGGTGTTGCAAAAGGTGGTGGCGTTGCGGAGGGCGGTGGTGTTGCAAAAGG
>LGRX02035019.1:0-22597 GCA_001247695.2 Cymbomonas tetramitiformis | reverse complement strand
GCACAGGGTTGTTGCTTAAAGATGTATGGCACAGGCCTGTTGCTGAAAGATGAGGACGCAGGCTCGTTGCTGAAAGATTAGTGCCGCAGGCTCGTCGCTGAAAGATGTGTGGCACAGGCTTTTGGCTGAAAGATGAGTGACGCAAGCCCATTGCTGAAAGATGTGTGACGCAGGCTCGTTGCCGAAAGATGTGTGCCGCAGGCTCGTTGTTATATGTGGCACAGGCTCATTGCTGAAAGATGTGTGACGCAGGCTCGTTGCCGAAAGATGATGTGACGCAGGCTCATCGTTATATGTGGCACAGGCTCGTTGCTGAAAGATGGGTGACGCAGGCTTGTTGCTGGAAGATGTGTGACGCAGGCTTGTTGCTGAAAGATGTGTGACTCAGGCTTGTTGCTGAAATATGTATGACGCAGGCTTGTTGCTGGAAGATGTGTGACGCAGGTTTGTTGTTATATGTGGCACAGGCTCATTGCTGAAAGATGAGTGGCACGGGATTGTTGCTGAAAGATGTGTTCCGCAGGCTTGTTGCTAAAATATGTGTGGCACAGGCTTGTTGCTGAAAGATGAGTGACGCAGGCTCGTTAATATGTATGTGGCACAGCTCATTAATGAAATATGTGTGATGCAGGATTGTTGCTGAAAGATGGGTGACGCAGGCTCGTTGTTAAATGTGGCACAGCTCATTAATGAAAGATGAGTGGCACAGGCTTGTTGCTGAAAGATGTGTGACGCAGGCTCGTCGTTATATGCGGCAAAGGCTCATTGATGAAAGATGAGTGGCACAGGCTTGTTGCTGAATAATGTGTGACGCAGGTTCGTTGTTATATTTGGCACAGGCTTGTTGCTGAAAGATGTGTGCCGCAGGCTCTTTGCTCAAAGATGTATGACGCAGGCTCGTTGTTATATGTGGCACAGGCTTCTTGCCTGAAATGTGTGACGCAGGCTTGTTGCTGAAAGGTGTGTGACGCCGGCTTGTTGCTGAAAGATGGGTGACGCAGGCTCATTGCTGAAAGATGTGTGGCACAGGCTCATTGATGACGGATGAGTGACGCAGGCTCATTGCTGAAAGATGAGTGACGCAGGCTTGTTGCTGAAAGGTGTGTGACGCAGGCTTGTTGCTGAAAGATGTGTGGCGACGCAGGCTTATTGCTAGAAAGGTGGCACGGGCTCATTGCTGAAAGATGAGTGACGCAGACTCCTGTTGCTGAAAAGATGAGTGACACAGGCTTGTTGCTGAAGAAAGATGTGTGACGCAGGCTTGTTGCTGAAAGGTGTGTGCTTTCGGGCTCATTGCTGAAAGATGTGTGACGTAGGCTTGTTGCTGAAAGACGAGTGACTCAGTCTTGTTGCTGAAAGATGTGTGACGCAGGCTCGTTGCTGAACGACGAGTGACGCAGGCTCCTTGCTGAAAGATGTGTGGCACAGGGTTGTTGCTTAAAGATGTATGGCACAGGCTCGTTGCTGAAAGATGAGTGTCGCAGGCTCGTTGCTGAAAGATGTGTGCCGCAGGCTTGTTGCTGAAAGATGTGTGGCACAGGCTTTTGGCTGAAAGATGAGTGACGCAAGCCCATTGCTGAAAGATGTGTGACGCAGGCTCGTTGATGAAAGATGTGTGCCGCAGGCTCAAGTTGTTATATGTGGCACAGAGCTCATTGCTGAAAGATGTGTGGCGCAGGCTCGTTGCTGAAAAGATGTGTGGCCTGTAAGCTCGTTGCTGAAAGATGTGTGACGCAGGCTCATCGTTATATGTGGCACAGGCTCATTGCTGAAAGATGTGTGACGCAGGCTTGTTGCTGGAAGATGTGTGACGCAGGCTTCGTTGTTATATTTGGCACAGGCTTGTTGCTGAAAGATGTGTGACGCAGGCTCGTTGCTCAAAGATGTATGACGCAGGCTCGTTGTTATATGTGGCACAGGCTCATTGCTGAAAGATGCGTGACGCAGGCTTGTTGCTGAAAGATGTGTGACGCAGGCTTGTTGCCGAAAGACGGGTGACGCAGGCTTGTTGTGGAAAGATGTGTGACGCATCGCGTGACCACTGTTTTAGGGGGGAAACCAACGAGCCAATATATTAAAGGGGAAGCCAACGAGGCAATATATGCATTCCAACCGGGCCTATCGCCCAAATATGATTGGGACATATGTATAGGTTCAATTTGATGGTATCCGCGCAGGTGTAGTGTTGATATATGATTGGTAAAAAATTATTGAAGATGAGTCACTAATTTGCCACATTTTGAATGTTCCAAAAAATCTGTTTTGAAAAATTTGAGCGTAGAGGTTTGAAATGCGTTCGCCATGGATATATGGGATGGATATAGGCCAAACCAGCGTTCGAATAAATTAATATAGGACCTATATATACCACCTTTCATTGGTTAGACACCACAAATCACGGGAGATGGCCAATTAAAATATCGGAACAATGGTCCTCGTGGTAGGACCAAATCGTCGATTTGGTCCTACCGACAAGCACTGCGGGGCAGTAGTAATAGTTGCGTGTGGTCGGTCCCCAACCATCACCAAAAATCACGCAGTGGACCCCGTGAATCAGGTTGTACAAGATATGCATGGGTTGACAGATTTTTAAGGTCCTAATTTGCACTATTGGGTCATAAACATGATATGTTTAATTGCTAGATGCATTTGGAAGCCATCTAGTAGGTGTACGCGGCTTCGGGCACTCCGGTCCTTGTGAAAGGACCGGCATTTTTATTTAATTTTCGTCGGTACTACCCCCGCGTTTCATTCCTCTCAAGCACAATCATGCCCATATCGAGTATAGCACCCAAAAGAGGTTCGGAATAAATTCTTGGACACCCAAATACGGTATGGTGTCAAAACACTCAAATATCAACTATATCGAAAAAACGCGGCAGATAGCCCCAAATCACTTCGGTCCTTGTGACAGGACCGTGATTTTGGGCAGTAGCCATATATCGATACAATTATCACATATCCGAGATATGGATATACCGCGCCTTGGTTCGTTGTGAAGAGAATTTACTTTTCAGGAGGTCGATGTATAATGAGAAGCTCGGCCACTTCGACCGCGCCAGCGTACCCCCGCGCCAGCGTACCGCGCCAGCGTACTGCGCCAGCGTACTGCGCCAGCGTACTGCGCCAGCGTACCCCCGCGCCAGCGTACCGCGCCAGCGTACCGCGCCAGCGTACCGCGCCAGCGTACCGCGCCAGCGTACCGCGCCAGCGTACCGCGCCAGCGTACCGCGCCAGCGTACCGCGCCAGCGTACCGCGCCAGCGTAGCATTTTGTAGTTCGTACGTTATCCGTACGGCGTCCGTACGGCGTTCGTACGCTCGGCTTAGGTTTCTAGCGTATGGACAACGATGTTCATACGTTCATGCACCGACACTTACGTCAAGGTTGTAAACTCGTCGTACACACGTTAGATTATGGATGGACGCTATGTGTTGTCCGTGTGGATTCCGCAAGCATTCTAGTCCATACGGTTCCATGAGATCGGTTGTCCACACGCGTGGAAACGTCAGTTAGCTGTCCATGTGGGTTTTGTACGAATTTCGTATGAAATGGCACATTTTTCGTACGTCTGCATGTCCCATGGACGGTCTGTCCATGTGGTTGGAAATAACCACACATTTTGAGCAGTCCGCATGGATGGATAGCAAAAGCACACGGTGAATTACGTGTTTTCGTACGACTCTATAGTGTTTGTACGTTTTTTGTTGAAAACTGTCCACACGCGTGGAAACGTCAGTTAGCAGTCCATACGCTGTCCATTCGAGTTAGCCTTGACTGTCCGTATGATTCATGTCCCATGGACGGTTTTTTTACACGCACGGACGCAAAAAAAAGCTGACCTCACGGAAACTAAAAACATAAAAACCGTATGGACAACGTACGGTTTCCCGTACGGACAGCACATGGAATTGAAATTCGATCGGGAATACCGTATCGAAAAATACGATTAAAAAATCGCGAACGCGTGACACATGCGATGCGATGGGCAGTATTAGTGACACCCGCACCCGCACCCCCCGACTGCGACTGTGTCACCCGTGTCACATAGCGAAACAGAGTGACACTTAAAGAGTGACAATTAAAATAAACAGAGTATCCAGTAATCGTCGAAGGATCTTAAATCGATCTGCGATTTCTCCCGTCCGTTGACGATTTCTCCGTTCGGTTGACCACTTCAAATAAGTTACCGATACATCAGTAAGGCTCTGAGGCAAAAAGCAATTTTGGAACTGAAGCAACCCCGCCACGGCAGCACACGTATGCCTTTTTGCTGTGCTTTTTTGTTTTTGGCATATTTTATTTGCTTTCATTTATCACAGCGAGCACCCTGTGTTGAGGTGAGCAGTCTCGTGTGAGCGCCATTGCGCGGTGCTCCCAGCTCGATAGCATCCTTAATACTAGCTCGGGGGTGGATTCCGCGAGTTCCGTTCTCAACGGACTAACGCGTGTTGGTTCGAATCCAACCTACTCCGCAGTGACAGTTATCGACTTTTATTGAAGTGCTCTTTTGCTGAATGGGGTTGTTGATATTTGGCTGATTCGAATACAATGTATTCCGCAGTGCGTGACTTGTTAATTCCTTATGTGCTCAATCACTGAATGGGCTTGGCGGTGTTTGGTTGTATGTGCGCAGCAGCCAAGCCGACGCGCGGTGCCATCGTAGGTCTCCAGCACTATTAAGATCAGGATAGTTGTCCGGTACGATAATGTGGTTTTCGCAACCTCTGTTACTGCATATCAGATTTCGTGTTTACTCACGTTTGTGAGACGGGCATCTATTGACGTGGGTTGTGCAGATGTGCACACTGCAGGTACCATTGGAGCCCGGATCGCGCCATCCCACACCCGCACATGCGCTCTTTTTCGCAGGCCAGGCAGGCCAAGCGACATCATAGATATCATAGATACATGCGCACGCAGGATTTGCGGAGCCCCCAAGGAAGCGATCTGTAGAGCCCTTAAGTAATAGTTCTGTAGAGCCCTTTAAGTAATAGATCTGTATATGTGTATGTAGAGTACTTAGTTTATTTAGGAAAGTAAACATATTTTAATGTAAACGTGTTTTTGCTTTATGTGATTGCTTTTAAAAATTGTACTGCTTTCGAACACGTTAGTGTGCCTGCTCGCATACCCGCACTTCACTCCGTCACAAAGCATTTAATATTCATTTAACCGGCAGTAGCATCCGCATATACACAGCATTGCCTGCGTTGTGAAATAGAATAGAAAGGTGCACAGGCACAAACCCTGAAACACACACGTATGCCGTAAGACTCCTTGTCCAACCGTATGGACCACTCGGTCCATACGGGTGGAGTGAGCGAAGTGAGCCCAATCGTATGTAGTCCATACGGGTGCAATATTCAAACAATATTTCAATATATCCGCACGTGTGGACTTGGTAAAGTGCAAGTCCATACGTGTGGTCACCTTCGTCCACGCGCACGGATATCGCCGTTCGTGCGGGTTGACTGGTTGAAATTGTTGTTCATACGTATGGACGGTATCGTCCATATGCATGGAATTGTATTATTATAAGCTATCCACACGTACGGACACCGACGTCCATACGCGTGGATCGGTAAAATATGTTGATAAAACCATCGTCCACGCGTGCGGACACCTACGTCCATCCGGACGAATCACTGTCCGCACGTATGGACGCACATAATCACGCGTGTGGATATATTTACTATTCTTATCCTTAAGATCTTTTAGCAATGTCTCTGTCCAGACGTGCGGACACCTACGTCCATACGGATGAAAGACCGTCCACACGTACGGACGTAGGTGTCCATACGCTTGGATATGTTGATTGTTCGTATCCGCATGTTCATATGTACATGTTTATGTCCATACGTACGGACGGCTACGTCCATACGTGTGAACATGCCGATCCATACGGGTAATAGGCCCCTCCATACGTATGGATGCCTTCGTCCATACGTGCGGAATAGAGAATTCCGATCGTCTATACGACTGTCCATACGGTGTCCATCCGGTGTCCATCCGGGTGTCCATACGGTGTCCATGCGGTCTTCCATACGGTGACCGTGCGGTTGAATAGTGCCTCTGTCCATGCGTATGGACACCATGTGGACATGTTTTCTGTCCATACGGTGTCCATACGGTCGTCCATACGGTGTCCATACGAAATCCTTACGGTGTCCATGGGACATTTTCATATGGACACCACAATTACGCGTCGTCCGTATGGTTCTTACATATGCATCAAGGTTTCGCCAGAAATCTGTCCAGACCGTCCATACGGTTGTCCATATGGGTCCCGTTGCGATGTCCATACGCTGTCCATATGCAAATCCACACGGATGAATGGGGCAATAATTTGTAGGGAGGGCGCGAGCAGTGCTGCACGTGCATCTGCTCCTTCCACTGGGCGCCACGGGGCTTCATCCCATGTCGTTTCCGCGCCGAGAGCGTCCCGAATTCCGGCTGGCCTCACCTTGCAGTGCCCGCCTTCTCCGACGCGTTCAGTGTGCACAGACGAGACGCAGGAGTTCGAGCACCACACACAGCAACGACGAGAGACGCAGAGGCAGCAGCCGCGTTTTCAACAGGGCTCCCCGGGCACAGCGGGCGGGCGGCCCTGACGCACGACCGACGCTGTGGCCGTGGGCTGCCAGCACAGGCAGTCCGCATGAGGCCAGGTGTGCTGCGGGCGTTCATCTCGCTTGCAAGCAGTGCAGTGGTTTGGTGGTGGCTGGGGCGAGGTCCCATTCCTATGGTCGCCGTTTGGGCGACATTTGAGACAATGACGTGGTATCTATCATGGTGCCCTTTTCAGATCTGGTGGGAGCGCTGCGTGGCTTCGCTTTCACACCGGCTGCCGTTGTGGTGGTCGATTGCTCGACGTTATCCTCGTCGTGCAGGCTATGACATTTGGGTCCTATGGGCCCTCGCGTATGTCTGGTACGTCGGACTCCTTGTCGTGCGCACCACGGGCATCTATGCTGGCGTACACCGCGTTCGTACCGAAGGTTGGATGGTGGTACCCCTCCGGGGGGTGGTCATTTCCTTGGCATGCTGGTCACAGTGTGCCGCAGCACTCCTCCTCGTGGTCCTCGCCTGGCTTTGGGTCTGCGTCGATGTTTACGCTGAGGACAGGGCACGCCAGGCTTCTCATGTCGTGGACGTCCCTCTGGACGCGCATGACGTTCGAGGTGGCCGGGGGTGGACTGTTCCGTCCTTGCGATGGTCCCAAGTCTTCTTGCTGGGCCGCGTGCACCTGCCCGCTTTGCCGGCCAGGTTGAACAAGCCTCGCTTTGCGTCGCGTTGGGCACAGCTTCGGCGTAATCTCCAGCTTCATCGTTTCGCGCAAATCGCTTACCTCGTGGTTGTCCTTGCGCTGGTGATCTCCACTGCTGCTGGTGGGAGTTCTCGCTTGGCGCTCGGGGGGTGGAGATTAGTGGCGTGCTTCTTCGCCTCGAACTCGCCGGCAGCCGCAGTGCGGTTCAACATAATTTTGCGATTTTTTCTGCTTTTGTGCGGAATCCTGTGGGTTGCTGGCGCGTTGACGGAAAACATGCCTGCGCATGGCGTCACGTCACCCATGCGGAGTGCCTGGAGTGCGTCACCCTGCACTTCTTGGGAGGCTCAGCAATCGTCGAGGCAATGGGAGCCGGGTTGGCAGGCCAATGTCGCGGAGCAGGATGAGGTCTTGCCGTATACCGTGCTGGACGAGCTTCAACCTCTGGGTGACACCACTGTGACCAAAGACGAGGCAGCGTGGCTCGACACTGAGCTCAATGCCACGTTTGGAGGGCATCCTGACTTCAAGGAGGAGCACCGGGAAGAAATGCGAGCTGTCCTTCGCAGATGTAAGGGCACTTTCGCCAACAGCCCTCACGACCTGACAGGCTACAAGGGCAAGGCAGAGCACAACACGTTCTCTATCCCTTTTGTGGACGAGTCCAAGGCTGCTTACTGCCTATTCTAAAAATATTACGGTGGGTATACCCACCGTAACGCCAAACTTTGCAAGCTCGTACCGACCGCACAAGTAGGTTGCGGGGGTTAAACATATGGATTTTCTGTGACCCAAGAGGTTGATTAAAGGACGGAAAACTTAATTTACACGATTCCGATAAGTTTTGGGCACATTACACAACCTTGAAGTTGGGGAAATAACGGTGGGTAGAAAACTTCGCTTACGGTGGGTATACCCATTCAACTCTATTTGCAGACTTCTGCAGCTTGGTATAACATCAATATACTTTTTTTTCGATATGTACTTTGATTTTGGTATATAACCGACGTACTTTTTGGTACAATATGTGCTGCCACCTCGCAGACCTCCGACACTTGCACATTCAAAATCAGGTACTATGCACACCAAATATACTATATACACATTGCATTCCGATGATATTAGGGTTTGGGTATTTGGGTTCGTTTGGCCCGTTATCAAGTCATTTCTGGCGCATGTGGAGGCTCCATAGAGATTCACGGGAGTGTCTAGAACAAGTTGGTCACTGGTGACATGCCGTGATTCGCAGCTAATCATCGGTAATTATTGATACCCTTCGGGTGGGTATACCCACCGTAAGCACCTCTTACGGTGGGTATACCCACCCTTCGTAGAATAGGCATTACCTGAGACCCAGGAAGTACAGCCCGGGCGAACAAGAGATCATAGACATCCACTGCAAGGAATTGCTGGAGTATGGCTTCATTGAGCCTGCAGCCAAGCATTGCAGACATGCGAGCAACGTCGTCGTGGCTGGCAAGAAGGATCATGAGACTGGCCTGTGGACCCAGACGCGCTTCTGCGTGGACCTTAGGGGCGTCAATCGACATTCCCTCAAGGATAACACTCTGCCACATCGACCAGAGGAGCTCTACCAGAAGGTGGCGAAGGCCAAGTTCAAGACCACGCTGGATGCCACCAAAGCCTTCCATCAGATTCCCATGGCTACGGAAGAGGACAGGAGCAAAACGGCATTCTGGTGGAAGAACCAGTTGTACCAGTACACTTCGATGCCCTTTGGGGCTGCTGGAGCAACATCTGCGTTTGTGAGAATCATGGACTACGAGTTACGTCACCTGCAGCATTGCACTGTGGCGTACGTTGATGACGTAGTGGTCTACACAGACTCCACGCCTGAGCAACATCTGAAGGACGTCGAGGACGTGTTGCGCACATTGGGGGACGCTGGCATAAGATTGCACGCAGGCAAGCGCACCTTTGGTGCAGCCACGGTGGACTTTCTGGGTTACCGCATTGGGCATAACTCCATTGGCGCGCAGAAAGCGAAGTGCAAGGCCATCCAGGAGCTTCCGAGGCCGCAGGACAAGACGGGGCTTCGTTCCATCTTGGGCATGATGAATTACTATAATAAGGGCTTAGTGGGTGAGCCATGCACAGCATCGTGATACTCTACATTACGAAGGAAGAAGGGGTGGGGGCATTGAGCCTAAGCCACACCAGTTTAAAGTGGGGGACTTTGTCTACATTAGACAGAAGCCTCGCAGTGGCATGGAAGTCGCGACCAAGTCTGCCATTCTGAAGCTGGTCAAGATACAGCGAGATGGTGTTGTGGTGCTTGAGGACGCCACCAAGTTAAGAGAGAAGAGCACCGTGCAGAGCATCGCGCCATGTCACCTACAGGTGAAGGACCAGTATGACTGCAGTGCAGCCGTTCCCAGCAAGCACCTTGCATGTGAAGTGTGCAGGAAGACTGATGGGGAAGCAGAAATGTTGTTGTGCGACGCATGCAACAGGGGGTACCACTTGTGGTGTCTTACCCCAGCACTGGATGAAGTACCAGAAGGCGAGTGGCTATGTCCTAGGTGCTCAGGCACGGGGATGCAAGCTGCTAACGCTGAGGTGCAGACCCAGGAAGACAAGAGCTCTTGTGTCCTGGAGGACAGATTGGGGATGAAGGAGCAGCAATTGAATGAGAAGCTGTCCTCAGATATGCGCCTGCTGCCAGCAGACGTGGGTCCCCGTCGTGTGGTGAAGGGAGACAAATTTCAGCCATATGGCATGCCATCTCATCAAGGGAGATGCTATTGGAGGAGAAGGTCATGTTCCTTTGCGTGCCAGATCAGATTGATTGGGGCAGGCAGGACAAGCTCTCTGAGGCCGTGCAGATCTTCATGCCAGGGCACTGGAATGAAGGGCATCGCACGGTGTTGAGCAAGAAGTACCGAGAACAGAAGGCAATGGCAAGGCAGCCGAGGGATGCACCTCGCGTGCCTGCTTTGTCTGAAGAAGAAGTTGAAAAGCGAGGAGAATTGAGACATATGACCAAGGCTCAGGTGCGAGAAGCTAGCGCGCTGCAGTGGGGGCTTGAGCTGGTCATCACAGTGCCCTCCGAGGTGAGGCGCTTGGCGACAGAGGTGGACTGGAAGTCCATCGATGGCGTGTGGGATCCGTGGGCAGGCACTGGGGTCATCAGTGAGGTGATGGTGGAGCAGTGGCCGCAGTTGAGGTTTATGAATAATGACTGTAATTCTCAGCTGGGTTGGTCTGAAGCGCATGACGCACTCCAGCCAGGTAACTATCGCGCATGGAAGGAGAAGTATGGTGTTTGTGATGCCGTGGTGACTTCGCCCTGGTTCGCAGCGCTGGACATCGCGTTCCCTTTGGCAGTTATGGCCAGTCGTGTGGTGGCATGTGTCCATGTTCCTTCTTACTATTTGACAGACATGACCGAAAGCAGAGCTGCGTACTTCAGACGATTGAGTCAGTCTGGACGCTTGCATGTGATTGGGCATTTGGAACATGGACCTATTGGCCGCAGATGCATGTGGGTTTTGGTGTTCAAGAATCCTCTGGTCAGAGCCAGGATGTTGCAGGGTGGAGAAGGTGAAGGCATTGGTATGTTCACTTTCAGTTTGGGCAAGTTCATGGCAGATGGTGATACGACCCAGTATGTTGAACAAGCCCATATTTGAGTCTGTGCTACTGCACGCAGCAGCTACAGATGGGGGATGTTGGAAATCTGGGCTTGCATGAAAGAGCTTAGTGTTCGATCTCAGAATATCAGAATTTAAAATTTTTTGTAGCTCTACGATCTTGTACTATGTTGAGATTGCTCGAACAGTTACCGACACCAGTGAATGTTAATGGCGAACTTATGGTTATCCGCGAGTGTTAAGATTGCTCGCATGCTCGGATCCGACAGTATTTGTACCATCGTGTGCACGCGTTTGCGACAGCTGTAACAAACGCCGGCTTCTCATGGTACCGCGCCGGGTTTGTCCAGCTGGTGACACGCGTGACAGAGGTGATAGTATGACAGGCTTCGCGAATATGACTGCCCGAGAGGTGCAGACCTGCCAGAGAAGATATGGTCATGATCGGGTGACCAAGAAATGATAAGATGAAGATGACAGTGAATACTTGCATGAAAGAGCTTAGTGTTCGATCTCAGAATATCAGAATTTAAAAATTTTTGTAGCTCTACGATCTTGTACTATGTTGAGATTGCTCGAACAGTTACCGACACCAGTGAATGTTAATGACGAACTTATGGTTATCTGCGAGTGTTAAGATTGCTCGGATCCGACAGTATTTGTACCATCGTGTGCACGCGTTTGCGACACCGGTGCTCACGTGTATGGCCAGAGCCAGAGTGAGTCGAGCGTGAACGTTTGTAGTGTCTGTCGCTATCGCGACCATCATATTTTGAGTCATATCTAGACATATTAGCACAATTTCCAGTTAGCAGAGTTAGTTCTTGTAAAAACAGTGGTCACGAAGATCACTGTGCGCGAACGTACTGCTGCACACGGTTTCCGGGGTGTGAGGTACTAGGACGCAAATAAGAATCAGCAAACTCAAAGCAAATAGGAAAATATTTCTTCGATATCCCGCGACCACTTAGGACAGTCTCGGTACGGTTAGAGCGCTGCCTTCTCGGTTAGAATATCGAGAAAAGTGAGGTCTAGAGTTCAAGATTGGTTTAAATAGGCAAATTTCGGGCTCGTCCCAGCGCGAAAGTCGATTTTTTACTTTGTTCGTTTCAACTTCTAACTTTTATTTTTGTCGGTCAAGCTATTCAGAAGCTCGGACCTGTTCTGGTATACGAAAGGTTAGGGTTTCCGAAGAGTCAGGGTACTGAAGGGTCATTTTTTCAAAAATTCGCTAGCCGGTAATTTTTCCATGAATTTGTTTCCGGTAATCGTTCCTTTTCCAGTGCGTGTTAACTGATAAGGTGTGCGGCGGTGTTTGGTGTGTTCGTTGCTATTTTACAGGTGCCTTTAGTTGTGGACGGCCTAATGCTCGGCGACAGAGCATATAAAGATCCTTGCGAACTGGCTCGGTGCGCGCAGGCTGGGCAAGATGCAATCGAGTTTCCGTCCGAATACGCCGATATTGAGAAATTGTTGCCGCAGGCAAAACTTTCGATACCGTCCGGAGGCAAATTCACATTTGGTTCCTTGAGGAACAATCAACACTTCATTGAGCGCAGTCTATCGTGAATGTTGTTCGATTCGGCTTCTCGTTGGAGCTGCGACGCAGGTGGAACTGCTTAGTACGCATGCTTTGTACATATATGATGTTTTGAATTGGAAGAACAAATGTTTTGATCGACTACACCTGATATCCCCTAGTTTTTTTCGCTCATTGTTACAGTTCGTGCGTGATGTCTGTTCATGTGCGTTCATAATGCCTGTTCAGGAGCTGTATTTAGGAGCCGTATTCCTCACACCGTTAAGCTGTATTTCCGCGCGAGGCACTCGATATCCGCGCATTCATCGAGACGCCTCCCTCCCTCTGGATAGGGATATGCTCATATCCCTATGAGGTTGAGGTGTATGAGGTTGAGGTGTATTATATTATGTTATTATATCATATCATAACTCGATTAATTGTGAAACTCTTGAATGATGGTGAAGATGAGAACATATCGTCATTTCGATCAGAAATTCAATTGTGTCACAGGCATCGTTATGTATAATTAAAAATTAAATACGCGTATATTGACCTTACGAAATATCACGAGTACAGTAATGCACATGCATTATGCTGTCATCATGTTCCATCATCGATAGTGCCATTCGTGCATCAGCTTGCATGTTTGCATGATGTATGCATGTTGGCCATGCATCCACAGGGCCTGCAATGTAATCGCAGGAGTCGAGCATTCGCGAAGAATTTTTCATGCGTAGATACATCGATAATCTACCATGCCGTGCATGCATGATCGTATAATCGATATCGAACAAGTGCATATATGCATACTCGATTACATATAAGTATGCATATATTGGATATCGATTATATATCATGCGCCGCATCCAAAGATATTGCATGAGCATTACAATATTGATCATCTACCATGCGATTGTGTATATATATATACGAAGTTTATAAACTTCGTATAGATATATCCGTTATCCAACGGTGTCGCAGCGCCAGCGCTCCATCTGATACTGCATCCGCTGCGCATGGCGCACATGTATTTACAGCCGTCGTCGCTAAACTTATGCAGTGGCAATTCGTGCAGACATTTCTGAGTTTATATGCATTGTGTGGACGCGCATACATGCTACAATTATAAAGATATGCAAGTGGCACAGCGTGCTTCCTTTTAATTAGACATTTATATTTGCAGACGTCGTGCTCGCATGTCGCGATGCGATCTAGCGGACTCCCTTCTACAGCGTCTAGCGTCTGCATGTCGAACACGCATGGTGCAATTGTGAAATACATCTGCCCACAACTCGCAACTGTCGAGCTTGCATGTCGGTTGGGATGCATCCAACGGGATTTCTGCCATGCGGATGGGAGACGATGCATAGGTGTATACAATTTCAAATAAAATTTCAATCATGATCATCAAGCAAATATAAAAGCAAATGGAAATGCGCAGACATCCCGCACTGGAGGCATCGTGACAGCCACATGCAAATGCGGCAGTTGCGATATGGAAACAAGTTATGAGCGCGTGCCTTATAATATCAGCTATCGATACATACTCCATGCATGCATTGGCTTGGGGATCGAAAGTCGTGATATGATATAAATTGTAAACGTGTACTGTACAGCTGAAGAGGCGCCGAAAGCAATGATGATATATTCGATATTGACAATAATTTATATGCAATGCATCGTCATCTAGGTATTTTCGATACAACTTGGATTTTCCCAATTCCAATACCTTCAACGTTGACACACATATGAAGCGTCGTAGAGCGGGTTTTGATACAGTCACCACTACTAGTAATTAAATGGGAGATTTGCTGAAAAGAATTTGCGGTCGCGACGCGATAGATTTGATATGGTACCCGCATACACCGTAGATTTGATAAATTTCGTAACATACACCGTAGACTTGAATAATCGTCAAACTCTTGAATAATCTACTTACTTTAGGTATATCGATATGCGGTTTATACAATCATTCAAACAATCGAATCGCATCAATCGAATGTCGCTCGATATGCATCCTCGTTCCTCGATCCGCATTTCCTGCTCGTATTTTCTGAAGAGACCCTCCCGTCCGACTGATAATACCGCAAAAAGAATATAGAGCCTCTACCGTAGCGTCACACGACAGGTATACGTTCCGTTGGTCGATGTCAACTTTCTCAGATGAAGATTTCCTCGCGGCTAAGGATATAAAGTGGGGTACGGCACCCCAAAAAACCGGTCTCGGAAATCGATTTTGACCTCTGGATCGGCCGCTACGAGCGTTGACCGGTTGCGTTGACTTTTTTTTTTGAAGGTCGATTTTTGGCGAAAATACCGATTCTTGCGCACGCCATTTCAAAAGTTCGCGAACATGTAGCGGGGTGTATCCCCACTAAGTCGACCCCGTAGAATCCGAATATGCACTTAGATTTTTGAAAGGACCCTCCCAACCCACCCTACGGTGACACCCACGTAGCCGACAGGCGTAGCAGACTGTGAATACTGGGCGTCACCCAAGTGCAATGCCCACGCGGTCAATTTGGTTCGCAAATGTGTGGAAGATTGCACCCCCACTAAGTCGACCCCGTAGAATCCGAATATGCACTTAGATTTTTGAAAGGACCCTCCCAACCCACCCTACGGTGACACCCACGTAGCCGACAGGCGTAGCAGACTGTGAATACTGGGCGTCACCCAAGTGCAATGCCCACGCGGTCAATTTGGTTCGCAAATGTGTGGAAGATTGCACCCCCACTAAGTTGACCCCGTAGAATCCGAATATGCACTTAGATTTTTGAAAGGACCCTCCCAACCCACCCTACGGTGGCACCCACGCGTAGCCGGCAGGCGTCGCAAACTGTGCATACCAAGGGTCACCCAAGTGCATCGCCCACGCGGTGAATTTGGTTCGCTGATATGTAGAGGAATGTACCCCCACTAAGTCGATCCCGTATAATCCGAATATGCACTTAGATTTTTGAAAGGACCCTCCCAACCCACCCTACGGTGGGTCGATGGCACTCACGCCGGGTAGCCGACAACAGGCGTAGCAGACTATCGTATGTATACCGTGGAGTTCACCCAAGTGCAACGCCCATCACACGGTCAATTTGCTTCGCTGATATGTGGAGGAACGTACCCCCACTAAGTCGACCACGTAAAATCCGAATATGCACTTAGATTTGTCGTGAAAGGATCGCACGATATGATCAAGTGTCGACATGTATCGTATCATCCTAAATAGATCAAGTTAATTTGATAAAGGATTCAGGCTATAAGCTCACAAGTGGCCTCAACCAAAAAATGGGTGGTGGGCAACGACCTTGGAGGACCCGAATCAAACTTGTAGAACACACTTACCCTATTGTGGTACTACGGGCACTAGCGACCATACATACATAGCATGCAGGCCTCAAATCACATATGTCAACAACAAACTTCAAATTCAAACATACACTCCACAACTTAATAATTATGATCAGAGGTGGTCAAATTTCGAAATAAATGAAGTGGGTTACTCGAAATAATCTAACTACTGAATACATTTCAAAGATCTATCTTGTCACAATTCCAATTTGCTTAATGCCCAGGAGCTTATCGCCTACGACGCTTGCTAACTTCATGCTCATCACCAGACTTAGGTTGGGTTGAACTTGCACCTCTTGGGCGCACTCCAAGTAAATTGGCATAGTGCCCAGCAACCGCTCGGGTGCGTTTTGAAATCCTAGTTGTTATGGAAGCATGTTGCGCCTCCGGTGTTGCGACACCCTGTTGAGACAACTCTGGTGCTGCGACATCTTGGTGCACCTGTTCTCGTGCTCTCGGGCGCACTCCAAGTAAATTGGCATAGTGCCCAGCAACCGCTCGGGTACGCTTTGATATCCTAGGTGTTGCGACGGCTTGCTGCTCAAACACCGTGGCAACCGGTGGCGCGTGCTCAAGCACCGTAGCAGCTGGTGGCTGGTGCTCAGGCACCATGGCGTCCGGTGCCGCGTGCTCACGCCTCGTGGCATCCGAAGGCGCTTGCTCAAGCACCGCAGCAGCAAGTGGCGCCTGCTCAAACGCGGTGGCAGCCGGTTGCGCCTCCTCAAGCACCACGGATGCCGCACCCCCAATAGTGACATCAGATGGCGAGGCGGCCTGTTGCGCCTGCTCGGATGGCGAGGCGGCCTGTTGCGCCTGCTCGGATGGCGAGGCGGCCTGGTGCGCCTGCTCGGATGGCGAGGCGGCCTGTTGCGCCTGCTCGGATAGCGAGGCGGCCTGTTGCGCCTGCTCGGATGGCGAGGCGGCCTGTTGCGCCTGCTCGGATAGCGAGGCGGCCTGGTGCGCCTGCTCGGATGGCGAGGCGGCCTGGTGCGCCTGCTCGGATGGCGGGGCGGCCTGTTGCGCCTGCTCGGATGGCGAGGCGGCCTGTTGCGCCTGCTCGGATGGCGAGGCGGCCTGTTGCGCCTGCTCGGATGGCGGGGCGGCCTGTTGCGCGTGCTCGGATGGCGAGGCGGCCTGGTGCGCCTGCTCGGATGGCGAGGCGGCCTGTTGCGCGTGCTCGGATGGCGGGGCGGCCTGTTGCGCCTGCTCGGATGGCGAGGCGGCCTGGTGCGCCTGCTCGGATGGCGAGGCGGCCTTGTGCGCCTGCTGGGATGGCGAGGCGGCCTGGTGCGCCTGCTCGGATGGCGAGGCGGCCTGGTGCGCCTGCTCGGATGGCGGCGGCCTGTTGCGCGTGCTCGGATGGCGGCGGCCTGTTGCGCCTGCTCGGATGGCGAGGCGGCCTGGTGCGCCTGCTCGGATGGCGAGGCGGCCTTGTGCGCCTGCTCGGATGGCGAGGCGGCCTGGTGCGCCTGCTCGGATGGCGAGGCGGCCTGGTGCGCCTGCTCGGATGGCGAGGCGGCCTGGTGCGCCTGCTCAGATGGCGAGGCGGCCTGTTGCGCCTGCTCGGATGGCGAGGCGGCCTGTTGCGCCTGCTCGGATGGCGAGGCGGCCTGGTGCGCCTGCTCGGATGGCGAGGCGGCCTGGTGCGCCTGCTCGGATGGCGAGGCGGCCTGTTGCGCCTGCTCGGATGGCGAGGCGGCCTGGTGCGCCTGCTCGGATGGCGGGGCCGCCTGGTGCGCCTGCTTGGATGGTGAGGCGGCCTGGTGCGCCTGCTCGGATGGCGGGGCGGCCTGTTGCGCCTGCTCGGATGGCGAGGCGGCCTGTTGTGCCTGCTCGGATGGCGAGGCGGCCTGTTGCGCCTGCTCGGATGGCGTGGTGGCCTGTTGCGCCTGCTCGGATGCCGTGGGCCCATCAGTGACAACCTCAACTCCTTCCTGGACACATGCTCGCTCATATAGGTGTTTGGCTAGCTTCTCCCGAAAGAACTGAGTGTTTCCCATGTTCTCTTGGATCTCCACGCCAGCAGTACGCAAGAGATTGATGCAGGTTTTCTTATCCCTTGCTTTGGCCTCTTTCCTCTTTGTCGCTAGCAACTTCTTACGCCTGCGATCAACATTCACATAAATTAGGACACGTGTAATGGTGATGTGACCACTTTGGTTCTACGCGAAATATTCCACAATCATGTTTCATGTACATTACTGGGTGCGCACCACACATTCAAAGCCTTCTCACGCTTCTCCGTTGCTCGAATCTCTCCGTCCTTTTTTTGTGTGGCTCTTTTGAGAGCCGCAACACTTTGCCTCTCCCTATTCCAAGGCAAACCACGACGCAATTTCACTTATAGGCAAACATTCGGCAATATTATGCAAATTGTATCATGTGTTACATCCATACGATACAAAAAAACTCACCTGGTGATCATCTCCCTCTCAGCATGACGTTTCGCAGCTTCTTCCGCTTTTTGATTTTCAATTTGTTCTCTTTCCTCTCTTCGGCGTGCACCTTCTCTAGCCCTCAACCTGAATGATAAGCAACCACTAGGCTCTCTTCATCTCGAAAGCATCCAACCTATAAGGTACACATGTACTTAAATAATTCATTTGCGTTTTTCAAAAGTAATAAAGTGATGCTTACTCTTTTCGTGCCGCTTCTTCCAAGTTCTTCTCCCTTCGCCATTGCGCTTCCTCCGCCTTATTCAAGTCAGCCTCTTTACGAGCAGCATAAGCACTTTGAAAAGCAGCGATGTGCCCATCACGGTCGGGCACGATCCCACTTGACTTGCGGCTCTCAGCGTACATTTGTGCTCCAATGCGTTTCTTCAACTCTGCTGTCAAAACCGATGACTCCTCGTGCAATCGCTTGTAAGTACGCTCTTCGCTAATGTTGCCACCGAAGCCAATTCGCCCAGCCATCCCAATCTTCCGTTCACAAAACATGGACCCGCCACCAGCAAAGTAGCAGTATGTCTCGTAGAAAATGGTCAGTGCGCGACCATAATTGGTGATGCCATCCGGGATGCCACCAAACTCGATGACAGACAAGGAACCCGGATCACATGCCGCCTTTTCAATTTCCACTTGATGATCCGGATGATCCCAAAAGCCGAGATGGAACCCACCAGATGTCAGATACTCACTTCGGTCCATGATCGTGAAAACGCAATCATTTGCGAAAGTGCAAGCACGGCATCCCGGAGCGCACCCACCCTTTGCCATATGGATCCCCAAGCGATGGAAGTCCTCAATGAAGTACTTTGGCCCCTTTCGGGGGCAAAAGTATGAATGGAAGCGGAGGGGTAGGGTGGCATATATAGCATACCGCTCACGCAAATATGAATGATAGACACGCAATCCCATGCGGAAATCCAAAAGCAGCAACCGTGCCGCACTTGGGCCATCTAGTACTTCCCCAGCCGCCATTGCCCTTTGGAATGCACCTTTCACCACCTTCTGCTTTTTCTTGCGAGGCGCAGTAGCACCCTGCACCGGTGCCGCGCTCCCCGGCTCCTGCTCCACTGATGCTGCAGTAGTACCCTGCACCGGTGCCGCGCTCCCGTGCTCCTGCTCCACTGATGCTGCATTAGCACCCTGCACCGGTGCCGCGCTCCCGTGCTCCTGCGCCACTGATGCTGTAGTAACTCCCTGCACCGGTGCCGCGCTCCCCGGCTCTTGCGCCACTGATGCTGCAGTAGCACTCTGCACCGGTGCCGCGCTCCCGTGCTCCTGCGCCACTGATGCTGCAGTAGCACCCTGCACCGGTGCCGCGCTCCCCGGCTCCTGCGCCACTGATGCTGCAGTAGCACTCTGCCCCGGTGCCGCGCTCCCGTGCTCCTGCGCCACTGATGCTGCAGTAGCACCCTGCACCGGTGCCGCGCTCCCCGGCTCCTTCTCCACTGATGCTGCATTAGCACCCTGCACCGGTGCCGCGCTCCGGTGCTCCTGCGCCACAGATGCTGCAGTAGCACCCTGCACTGGTGCCGCGCTCCCCGGCTCCTGCGCCACTGATGCTGCAGTAGCACCCTGCACCGGTGCCGCGCTCCCGTGCTCCTGCGCCACTGATGTTGCAGTAGCACCCTGCACCGGTGCCCCGCTCCCCGGCTCCTGCGCCACTGATGCTGCAAAAGCACCCTGCACCGGTGCCGCGCTCCCGTGCTCCTGCTCCACTGATGCGGCATTAGCACCCTGCACTGGTGCCGCGCTCCCCGGCTCCTGCTCCACTGATGCTGCAGTAGCACCCTGCACCGGTGCCGCGCTCCCCGGCTCCTGCGCCACTGCTGCTGCAGTAGCACTCTGCACCGGTGTCACGCTCCCCACGTCCTGTGCCGGTGGTGCTGCAATAGAACCCGCCGCCGATTCCGCACACTCCGGCTCCTGTGCTCTAGGATCACCAGGGATATCTCTTTCTCCCTCGTCATCCGTAGCATCCTCGACTTCCGATATCCCGTCATCATGAGTTTCACCAGATGGTGGCGGATCCTCCTCCTCTCCCCAAATATCTTCCCCGAACACATCTTGAAGCAAGTGGCACTCATTCGCATTGCTTCCCTCTTCTTGAATCACCTCCTGGGCCGATTTACCCGTTTTGAGTGCCTCCACAGTCTTCTCGGCGATGAGTGCTAGTTGCCCAGACTGCTCCGCTTCTTGTGCCCACCTCTCGATCGCAACCTTCTCTTCCTTGAATACAGTATCGAAATTGATGTCGAAGGCCTCAAGATTTGCCAAGATATCCTCGCTCTGCGCACGAAGAATAACCACATTAATTCCACTATTGTACTGTGTGATGGTGTATACCTCCACCGAAAAATCGTGAAGCCGTCTCAAGAGAAGACTCCATGATTGCACACGTATATCAGACAGAGAAGCATAAACCTCCTTCATGTGATCAAGGGTTGCTTGGCGGTCCCCACGCCATTTGTCACCCCCATAAGCGTAGTTAAACTTCTCACACACGCTCATCAGCGGTACCCGAAAGTCGTTGTACAACATAGCCAAACGCGTGGCAATGGTCAAACGGTGGTTTATTTCTGCTGGTATGGTCTTGTAAAGCTTTTGAATGTCAGGCTCCAAAAACCGCACAAGGTCTCTAAACTCGTGTGAACCCTTGTGAAGCCGCGACCACCGAAAGAGCTCCCCTTTCAAGAAGCCAAGCACGAGCTTGCCAGAAGCGAGGTTGACACCACTCCCCATCTCCTTGAACATGGCGGCCTCCCCATTCTTGGGCATGTGATTTGCATCATCGATATAGTGTCCCCCATGCAAAGGTATTAGCTGACGGGGGCGATCAACGTGCACCAGGAAGAACATTGTGACATCGATCGGGAGGAAGTCCGGGTATCCCATATCATCTCTAGCCAAGGCTTCGGCGAACTCCAAACGCTTCTCATCCGCGGCTAACGGAACGATCGCCTTCATCGAACTACACGAATCTCCCGTGATCCACAGCAAATAAAGAGTCGGCCACTGAATGTCATGAAAACCCTTCAAGATGCCACGCAGGCTCACCTCGGCCGTGGTATTGCTGATCCGTGTTGCCCCAGCTAGCAGTCGTCTCCCCGCAACATCGGATGCCTTCTTGAACACTGCGAACGCTATCATCAGCTTAGAGCGACCCTTGGAGCCCTCATCGGCCTCAGTGGCAAAGAAAGGCCGATCAGCATCACGCTCTTGAGACATTTCTAGGCGCTTCACGTGGCCCATCATACGCACGTGCTGATAGAAGGCTGACTTCTTAGGTAAAGGGGCCATGTCTTCAACCTCACCAAGGGGCAATCCAGTAAAAAATCCCAGTACACGATGAAACAACCGGGAGATCCGTGGTCCGGACAACTCAAACTCATCGACAATCCGATGATATTCAGTCAGGCTCTCCGGGGTGAACACCATCTTCTTCCCCTTTCCGATACGCTGTTGAAGTGTTTTCAGCAGTGTAACCTGATGCACTGGCCCTTCATCTTCATCGTCATTATCTGAGGCAGCACTGTGACGAATGATGCTATCCGCGTTCATGGAGCATTCCTCTTGAGCCACCAACAAGTCCTCGATCACTTCGTCTCGCTCCTGCTCCCTCTTCTTGACCTCACTTTGCAGTTGTGAGATGCGGGACTCCATCGTTAGTTGTTGAGCATGAACCTCCTTCACCTGGAAACCATACCATCATCCCATCAACTCAAGTGTCGGGACTCTGTGGGCGTTATTTGATAAGCGCTAGTCTCTCCGGATAATATGTTATTATTCGCTGGGTCTGTACAAACACACCGCAAGCTGTTCCGGGTTGCGAGCACGCGCCACAATCAGCTCCGAGCGCGAGCAAGCGCCACAGTCAGCTCCGAGTGCAAGCAAGCGCCACAGTCAGCTCCGAGTGAGTGCACGCGCCACAGTCAGCTCCGAGTGCGAGCACGCGCCACAGTCAGCTCCGAGTGCGAGCAAGCGCCACAGTCAGCTCCGAGTGCGAGCACGCGCCACAATCAGCTCCGAGTGAGTGCACGCGCCAAGGTCCGCTCCGAGTGCGAGCAAGCGCCACAATCAGCTCCGAGTGCGAGCACGCGCCACAGTCAGCTCGGAGTGAGTGCACGCGCCACAGTCAGCTCGGAGTGAGTGCACGCGCCACAGTCAGCTCCGAGTGCGAGCACGCGCCACAGTCAGCTCCGAGTGCGAGCACGCGCCACAGTCAGCTCCGAGTGCGAGCACGCGCCACAGTCAGCTCGGAGTGAGTGCACGCGCCACAGTCAGCTCCGAGTGAGTGCACGCGCCACAGTCAGCTCGGAGTGAGTGCACGCGCCACAGTCAGCTCGGAGTGAGTGCACGCGCCACAGTCAGCTCCGAGTGCGAGCACGCGCCACAG
>LGRX02035018.1:0-10249 GCA_001247695.2 Cymbomonas tetramitiformis | reverse complement strand
AGGTGGGGAGTGGAGGAAGAACACACAAATGCTGAGGTGGGGAATGGAGGAAGAACACACAAATGTTGGGGTGAGTGGAGGCCTGTGTGAGCTATAGGGACTTAGGAGCCAAGCCATGATGGCACACGTGCTAACGCAGCAGCAGTCGGTTGCGGCAAAGGCATGCAGTCCTTGCAGAGAACAGGTCACGCTGTAGATGACAGCAGGCCGGAGGCGGGATGCGCACCTCGGAGCGATCTGGGCGGCCGGCATCTTCCCACATGAGGTATGCCTGCGCCGGAGCATGCAATGTGGGCGAGATCAGACCTCCCTCGCGCACAGCCGCACAGCCCCTGCTGGGAGCCACCAAAGCGGTCACAACTTCTGGGGCGCTTGGTGGGCGAAGCTCTTGCATCTGGGAGCTACTACTACCACTATCAGACGTTGGAAACAACCGGAAAAGGCAGGGATACAATTCCCAGCTTGCAGGCATCCCTCGGCACGATATCACCACGGGAGGGGAGGCACCTTCAAGGCGCAGAGCTCCGGTGCATCGTCAGGAAGCTTGGGCAGCTTGGACTGAGGTGGCGGTGGAGGCGCGACAGGTACTGGTGCCGGGGGCGGAGCCGGTGCAGCTTGGACCTGAGGTGCAGGAGGCTTATGAATAGGGAGGGTGGATTTGGCAGGAGCTGGAGCGGTGTGGGCAGGCTCTGCCGGAGGCTGCAGCGTGGACTGGGAGGATGGCTGAGGAGCGGTCGTGGGCTTTGGGGCCCGCAGCTGCTTCTCGATCTCCTCGAGGGTCAGCCCAGCCGAAAGCTGCGCCTCCAGATCCCTGCACCGCCGAGCAATACCCATACCCAGCAGCACGGACCTCGCCACTCGCCTCTCAGGACCGCTTACATAGGAAAAAAACCTATGGGAGTTCCTCTCGTCTTCTGATTACCGCCTGCACTGGGGCGAGTCAGGTTACTGGCAGACAGGTTACTAGCGTGTCAAGGCACCCGAACTATTCGTCAACTGGAATCAATCGCACGAGCATACTGGGAGTGTGCCAGCTTCGTCTGGTGGGGCTTCACCTTATCCCCTTCTGGTACTCCATCTCGCTTTCTTCCTGCTCTCCATCCACATCCCCCGCAATTTGAGAGGAGGAGGAATTAAGGGCTCGAGGCCCAAGAGAAGGCACCGAAACACTTTCTGGGGATATAACGCACTGTTTGTCTACTTGCGAGCCAGATGACGAAGTGTCCGATCAGAAAAAACAGCAGATATAACAGTCCGTGGATCACTTGTGCAGCAATTCCGGTATCATGTGTACAAAGCGATCAGAGGTGATGCGATAAGCGAGGGCCACTCAGGGTTGTTGAGTTCGGGAAGCTGCTCGCGTGAGGCTCCGCACCTCGGAGCGGTCCGGGCGGCCAGCACTTTCCCACATCAAGTATGCCTGCGGCAGAGCTCGGGTCAGAGAATAGAGAAGATTTTGCCCCATCGCAGTCCACCCTCCCGAGCTGTACGTGCATCACAGGGAGAGAATTCTCTGGCAACCGAATAGAATATGTGTCATACGGCAATCCAACAGCACCGTGGATAGTCTGAGTTGTTCCCATGCAAGCTGAAAAGCCGAAGGGGGGCTGCAAACTGCGATCTAGAAATTAGCAGCATCGATCCCTCCGTACACCTCGCCCTTAGCTTGCGAACATCGATGCAGCACATCGAAGGCAGGACAGCGGCGGCAGCTGGAGTCATCACCGGGCAGATCACGATGTGGGTGCAAGGGATGGCTACCTTCAAGGAGCACAGCTCGGGTGCGTCTTCTGGTAGGCTGGGAAGAGCGCGCTGAGGTGGCGCCACAGGGGCTTGCGCGGATCCAGCGGCGGCGCTTGAAAAAGGCACGACGTTGGAGTCGAAGCGGGGGACGGAGGGGGGAAAGGGCACGCCAGTGCTCTTGGCACTCTCCCAGAGCTCCGCGATGGTGTACCCAGCCGCCACGTAGCGCTGGAGCTGCACCTTGCTCTGCTCAAACTCTTGGTTTGCTGATTCTTGCGACCGATCCGGGCTGCAATCACCCCAGGTGTCCCTCCCCGCTCAAAGGGAAAGAATCGGGCAAGAGCACAACAAGTACCCGTGCTCAAATCCCGATATTCTAACTGAGGTACCGTGCCCAGCTGGTGGAACAGTGCGTGTTGGCGCACCGTCCAAACTGCTCTTCCGGAACTGACAAATTTCGAGTCTACTGATAGCTTTCAAACTGTGAACCGAATGGAAATATCCTGGGCTGGCGGCGCGAAGAGAACGTTACCTCCCGGACTCCTCCCAGAGCCGATACGCCCATAAGCCCTGCAGGTCGGTGGGAATAGTGTTGTTGGCTGAAACTGGGGCAACGTTGGCGACCGCTTCCTCGGGCTCAAGGTTAAGAGGAACACACCAGTTGGTGCCGTTAAGATCGTACCACTGTCCATTGCTCTCATCCTGCACCACAAGCCTCTCTCAGGTTGCACAAAGCACCTCTCTTTTGCGCTCGCGTTCTTGGCGCATGACACTACTAACAGCACAGTCATCCTTTCAGGCAAGAAGAATGACCATCGATCTCAGATGGCGCAGCTGAGCACCTCTGGAAGGCACTCGACATAAGGCACGAACAAGCTTTGGAGACGGAAAAGAACTCAAGGCAGGATGCAAAGATAGACATACTATGGTGTCAAGTCACCGAGAGTACAATGCAAGCGCTTCAAGGACCGGCCTGTCAAAGAGAGAGGGGACGAGTGAGGCGTTGCGCGTCAAGCGCTTGGTCTAACTGAGGACACATCCTGCATGAGCATAGTCCGCCCAAGAGCTTTGCAGTCGAAACAGCTCTGATCAGTTTGCGTCGTTGCACCAGGTTAGCTCTTACACGTTGATACGACGTCATCGTACCAAAGCGGGGTACACACCTTAATAACAAAATTCAGTGCCATAAGGTTTGGTTTCACGGGCACTCTAATCAAAAGCGTTTGCCCTGCCCCCTGTGCCGGAATCCAAGGAGTTTGCAAGGCGCGATCGTTGTAGTTTCGCGTTCCCTGCGGCTGAAACTCGGCTGGCGGAAATTGCCAACCGTCCTGGAACTGATACTCCAGGCCCCTGCGAAACGACCACAAAGCTGTCACCGGACACGAATCGAGAGCAGAGCGCTGTAAAACTGCGAGGTCTGCACAATTACAATGGGATTCGAAGAGCTCGAGCGCATGTCAGCCTGACGTCAAAATTCGGATCGCACGCCTGGACACTTATGCGGTTCAAAGGAGACGCGCTGACATTGAATGGAGTCGAGCATCGCGTCGCCGGCCTACACCTTAGGCTGGCAAAACGCCAGAACGGCCGGGGTGCATCAAACGAACGCCGAACAGCTCGGCAGCTTGTCAGGTACCACATGGCATCGGATCTACACTGTCTCTACCGACATCCTTAAGCTATCAAACTGACACCTCTTCCGGTAAAAGGGTTGTGGAAGTGGGAGTTCTATACTTCGTAGGAAAGGCTTGATTCGCACATAATAGACACATGGAAGACGTTTGTGCATAGTCTTTATCTCGGTGAATGTTCATGCTATTTTACGCGAACATGATTATGGCCCAACGTCGGTGCTCAATATGGGACCTCACCAGTGCAGAATATTTTTCCCTTGCGAAGTGGAGCTCAGAGACACGAGGAAAAAGTCTTTGTCCCTCGAAACTTCAACCTGTTGTATACAGGATGTCAGTCAGCCATCTGACTATACACTCCAGAAGTCCTCGAACCTTAGGAAATTAACAGAACTTTTCGTTATTCGAAGCGGCTTGTGAGACAAGTGAACATGCAAGATCTACGGCAACGTACCTGCAAGATGTCTCCGCTGGCAAGTCGATATTTGGAGTGGCGTTGTGCATCTGCTGGGGCAGACTGCCGCGCGAAGCAGACTTGCACACCTGTCAAAGTTAAAGCAACCGCACGTTACGCAGTCTTGTAACAGTCTAAGGTTGTCTATAAAGTCACCAAAATATGGGAAATAAATTCGTTTCTTTGAGCTTCATAAAACACTTTTCATCTAAAGAATCCCAGTAAAAGTATGAAACAGCAAGCTTTATGACTGGTAATTGATAAGACAATCTTTATGACTGATAAACAAAAATACAAGAGGTCATAACCTGTCCTTCCCAATCCCGTTCTTTTTTGTAACTTGATAGGAGCAAGTCCGGTCGTTCCGACCTTCCAACTGACGATGCGAGGATGGAGCGACGGGGTGCTGTGTCTCTTCCTCGAAGGCTGGCAGGAAGCACCATGTTGTGGGGCCAACCTCCCAAAAGGGAGAGAAGATCGGATCGCGCCAACCTTATTCATGCGCACAGTTTCTGACCAGGCAAAATCGAAGAATGTTAGACGCCTAAGATGTGAGGGTGTGCGCGCGTATGTGTGTGTGTACGTGTGTGTTGACCCGTGAAATATTCTTTTCAACTTGGAGAGAGGATGGCGTGCAGAGTTTGAATGGTCTGAGATGTGTCAATTACCAAGCGATGATTAACGATTGGTACTGTGTCACCGTGTACGAACTACTGTTGAACTGTGAACTCACAACTCGAACTGTATAAAAATATCTTAGCAATGCCTTCCGCTCGCCTGGCTGGCAATAATGCCTGGCCCTTTCGCGTCGGGATTCTAATTCCTTGCGCCACGTACTGTAGGGGTGCCCAACTAAAGTTGAGCCGTCCAATGTTTTCAGATCGGAAACATCGGAAGGTCCGAAGAGATTCCTGGGGAACAACAAAGGAATGGATCATATTTTGATCTCTGGAATCGTATATGGACTGTCGGATTCGGAAAATTGCCACTGTTAAAAATGAACGGACCAGTTTAAGTTGGGCAGCTCTAACGTACTGTATAGACTTAGAGCGGACATTGACACTGTGACGTATCGGCCATCAGATATCTATATCTACATGATCGATGACGAAACCGATATCATATGGAGATGGAGCTAGCACGTTCCGCAAATTATCTGCTACAACAACAAGTACTATATCGCTACAAGTATCTGTTTCGGTCACAGACTCAAGACTGAAGTGACAAGTGTGAACTGTGAAGACTCAAAACTTGACACTCAA
Source organism: Cymbomonas tetramitiformis (assembly GCA_001247695.2). NCBI lineage: Eukaryota > Viridiplantae > Chlorophyta > Pyramimonadophyceae > Pyramimonadales > Pyramimonadaceae > Cymbomonas > Cymbomonas tetramitiformis. The sequence continues at coordinate 5,159 of LGRX02035018.1, read as the reverse complement.
AACTAAGAGCTTCAGCTTGATATTTTTATGATTTATACGATTATAAATTATAAATTATTGATTATAGAATTAAGATTTAGATTATTAAAACATTTACACCGATTAACCGGTAGGGTGCCGGCTATTTAGGGGGGTTTTACCCGCTTATTGCATGAAATCGTAATAAATTAGGGAGTTTGAATTTGGGGATGTCATGGCTTACAAAGTTGGACCTTGGAGAGGGTTTAACCTCAAAAGAATTTAAGGCATTATGAAATGTCAATCCGTTTAGGGTTAAAACGTGAAGAATCAAGTCCGGCCTTAGTCTACCGGAATATCCTAGTACACCGCCAGATATCAGATAGTCCCGTACTCAGTGTGGATAAACTGTATAAGATAAATAAACCCTAAGCTAGATATACCCGGAATGGTCTCGGACGGTTTCGGAGTCTAGCCTACCTATGACACAGCGTGTGTCACAGCACGAACCTATAGATCAATCAGCAGTCCGGTGTTGGCCTAGGAGTCTGTCATAGGGGCCTGCACCGGGACTCCCGGTCAGGGCTGCCTATACAGATTTCAGCACACCACCCCAGCACTGTGAGTGGTGACTGACTAGGAGAGTCAGAAAATGTAAAGTGCAAGTGTTAGGGCAGGAGCCAGGGTGACCTAGGTTGGCGTAAACGCCTAACCCCCCCACGACTAAACGTACGTTTAAACGTATTGGGGGGGGGTCACGACTAAACGTTGACGTTTATTAGATCGATTTGAGATTTTTGAGTATGTAGGATAAATGGATAATCACTAATTCACTATACTGTAATTCGCGAATAACATTAACATTTCCGGTCGGAATGCTCACTTTCGCTCTCGCCTTCACGCCGGCCACCCGCACCGGCACAGATATCTACTCCTATCCCGCGTTTTTGGCCGATGTGAGCAAGAATGCGTTGGGTCTGGGCAGCTAGCACTTTGGAGCGACACAGACAATTGCACCTATCTTTCGGGGAACCTTTGTATCCTGGCGGGTGAAGTTCCCCTGTGATGGGGTTCTTGACCACGCGTACCAACCACCATACGAACGCCGTGTTCTCGCATGACTTCTTGTTGTTTCCAGACATTACACTAATTACTACTGTAGAGATTAGGCGGGTAAGTCACTGTTGTGCGCTTGTGCCGTGCTGCCCGACTGCTCAGCTGCTCTAGTGTCGTCTAATGTCTACAATAACTCTTGGGTTTGGAAGACTTTGTGACAGTCGAATTTTCAATTTTCGATTGGCACGTGTCACCTCTCAGGGCTCTCACTCGCTTAAGTATGTAACGTGGGCTTAAGTATGTAACGTACACCCCCCCACGACTAAACGTACGTTTAAACGTATTTGGGGGGGGTCACGACTAAACGTCGCCCGCGTTTACGCCAACCTAGAGGGTGACAAGGCCTAACTGCTAATCTAACTGTGCTATTTTGATACACAAATTAGAACCCTCTAGCTAGCACAAGAGCATAAACATACGAGCAATGAAGGTCCCGCTAAACTACTGAAAGGCGCTGTGTCAGCAAGTCAAATTGAAGATTTCAAAGGTGTCAAAGTAAAAGCATAAACCAGATTGAAGACCATGTTGAGGTCAAAGCACATCTCAGCACACCACCATGAAAGTGGTGTACTGCCAGAACCAGAACCAGAGCTACTCGGGGTCAAAGGACAGAGGAGCACCGTCACCACAATGTCCACGGTAGTAGATTGCAGCATTGCACTCCAGTGGGTCAGGCGGCCGGTGAACCACCGTCGTAGCACCCAGGGAGTGCAGTACCGCATCCAGAGTGACGGGGTCCAGCTCGGAGATACCCGGGTAGATGCACAAGTCCCCCCTGCACAGCACAGGCTGCGGAGCAGCCCGACCCGATACCTGTACAGAGCCGATGTCGTTGGCCGCCGTGTACGCGGCAGCCCCCCCCTCCCATGATCGAGAGCAAGAGGATACGAGAGACGAAGAAAGAAAATCCCCACGTACCCGCGTGTGCGGGGAAGCCCCATGGTGGCTTGCCACAGCCGTAGGTGCGGGAAGCACCACCAGACTGAGGCACGTAGGCTGTGGACTCCGACGCATGATTAGCCGAGATGGCCGGAGTCCGCGGCTTCACCGTGAAAGTGCCGTCGGCGAAGTCCTCGTAGTCGTCCGTGTCGTAACCTGTCAGGTCAGACGGGTGGACGGCGGCGTGATTAACCGTCTGCACGAAGCCTCCGAACTCACCGCATGTCGCCTCCGTGGTGGTCACCCGCGCCGATTGAGTTGGCGCGGGCTCCACATCCTTCACCTGCGAGACAGGCATAGCAGGGGCCGGCACGGCGGACGCCGATGCCGCCGCACCACCTGCCGGAACCTGCCCCTCCGGTGTGATCCCCGCCGCAACGGTAGGGCCACATGTCGCGATTATGAACCAGGGGCGGCAATGTAGGGGCTGGCGGGGCGTGGGGGTATTGCTGGGTGCTAAAATGGCGGTGTATCTCTGTTGTGGTTGAGTGTGGGGTGTTGTGAGGGATTTTGGGTTTGAGATGTGGGTGCGGCATTGGATGGCAAGTTTTTTAAATATATCAACGAAGAGGTTCGGCACCCCGTTAGGTGACACCGTTCCAGCAGAACAACACAACACTTTGCAATTGGGCATTCACTGCGGCTCACGTGTCGTGCGCCCAGGTCGCGGCACGAGCGGCTCCTGCGGTGAATGCCCCCAACCTGCCACAAGGCCTAGTTGGTGCCTTTCGAGCAGCCAAGCACGAGTTCACGTCGAAAATTATGAAAGAAACTGCGGGCAAAGGCGTGCTTCGAGCACACGCATGGCAAAAAGGCATGGGTCAGGTGTCCAGACCCGAGCTGGCGCGTCGCCAACCATGAATTCCCACAACCTGTCATGCAGGCCCGTCGGGGAATTCACCGCTGCCAACGCCCGCATGGGTCGAATTCACAAAGACAAACACAATACAAACTGAGGGGAAAACATGCGTTCTGCTGCAATGTTGTCAAAAGGGTGCAGTCAGGTGTCTGGACTCAAGCTGGCGCGCCGTCAGCCGTGAATTCCCACGACCTGTCACACAGGTCCGTTCGGGGAATTCAACGTTGCCACAGCCTGCGCAGGTCGAATTCGCAAAGGTAAACATCATACAAACTGTGGGGAAAACATGGGTTCGGCTACAACCTCGTCAAACAGCAACAATCAGGTGTCACGGCTCGAGTCAGCGCGGCTACGGTTGTGCATTCCCAAACGCCGGTCACATACGCCGGTTTGAGCATATTCAGCAAGCAAGCCCTGCGGGGTTCGAATTCGCAAAGCAAATGGGGCGTAATATGGCACAAAAAGGCCGGGCGCATCGTGCACATACGTGAATGAACACTGCTGAGAGTGCCTGTAACGGTTCGCCGTCGCGGGTGTGAATTTACGATAAACGCAGTTTTGGGCTATCTCGCCGCTACGCGCTCAACGGAGAAAATGCCACTCTGTGAGAATTCACCAGCGTGTTCTGAATTCGCGAACGTTTTCGGACAGCTGCGGATCTCCACCGCTGCGGACGGCGACGTGCGTGTCTACTGCTACTCCATGTAAAACATGCCAGGCGGCAACGCGCTTCTGCCGCGCCGGCTCGTGGATTCGCAAAACGGGCGCGGGTCTAACTTGTGTTCGCAGACTGTAGATTCAGGCTCAGCTGGAAGCATGAAAAGCAGAAAGGCAAACGAGCAACACAGGGGGCAATTCACAGATAAAACAAGCACAACGGCACGACTTCGCACATACATCAGAGCGGCGTGCCGGCACTCTGAGGATCCGAACCAGACTCTTACAAACTGCTAGTGACAAAGCTCTCATGTGGATTCGAAGTATATGTATGCCTATATCACATTTAATACTAGGCCACAAGAGGCAAATATCACTGTCCCGCAGAATGGTTTTGAAAGGTTCGGATCTAACTTTTCGAAAGCAGGAGCTAGCTAAATACTCAAGCGAGCATAGTGGAAGTCCGTGGATGCCATTGTCGTTTCGGATGCTCTGTGACCATTGGTTCCCAGTGACAGCGGCGTTTGGTGTCCACGCGCGCTTGCGTTTGCCCTGTCATGCATCGCCGAGACGTCATGTGTGGTCATGTCGCGATGTCACTTCGCGTGATGTCGCGCTCAGGGTGTATTGCTTATTATTTTCTTTACGGCCCGCAATCAGCAAATCCACTGGCCCGCTTTCGGCCAATACGGCCAGTCTCCAAAATTGCCCGCCGCAGGCGCGAAAATTTAATTTCAAGTATGGTGATATTGTAAAAATCGCATAATTTTGCATAAATTTTGGTATTTTCATATCAAACGTCACGGCCCGCATCCATATATTCCATCGGCCCGCATGCGGCCCGGAGTGGTGAGCTACGGCCCCGGGCCGGCCCGCCACGGTAAGCAATATACTCTGGTCGTGCTTGACGCTCTGCGGTGCTCGCGGATCGGCACGGGCTAGCTAGTCGCGGCGACGTCGATGTAGCGCTTGGCGAGGCGTCGTGCATGATTTATACTATGAGGGAGATCTGAGCTGGAGGGTGAACGTGATATGCTCCGGGCGCTCGAGCGGACAATGAACTGGGGTAGGACCGTGATTGAGGGGGGAATGACAGTTACTGAAGAAGGGGGTCATGGTTGGGGCGTTTGCTGACGGCTGAAACGGGCGCGATGGGGACAAATGCGGTAGGGTCTGACATGGGCTGCGGTAGCGTGACTAAATATGGGGGGTGTGACAGTCCTTTCCGAGGGGTGCCCGAGGGACCCCTTCGCCTTCTAAGCGTGTTTGTTGTTGTGACAGCTTTCGCGATTATGAACAAGGGGCGGCAATGTAGGGGCTGGCGGGGCGTGGGGGTATTGCTGGGTGCTAAAATGGCGGTGTATCTCTGTTGTGGTTGAGTGTGGGGTGTTGTGAGGGATTTTGAGTTTGAGATGTGGGTGCGGCATTGGAGGGCAAGTTTTTTAAATATGTCCCCCCCCCAACTGATGGCGTATGGATTGGGAGACATCAGCTGGCAAGACAAGAAGTGGGTGTGGCGTGGCGACATGAGCGTGATTGTTGATGCTGACGTGTGATTGCGGCTGCGGGTGCGTAGATTTCGTAGTTGATGGCTGAACGGTTGTGGTGGTGGCGTGTTGATATCGTAGTC
>LGRX02035017.1:0-18403 GCA_001247695.2 Cymbomonas tetramitiformis | reverse complement strand
TGCCTATCATCCCCCGTGCGTACACAATGAAAGCCGTGCATGCTTTGCCCGTGCGGCGCCCTCGCAGGTGTGTGATGGCTGCCCTTGAATAGTTCCTAAAACGCGAGAACTCCGCAAGTTCGCGCGATATAGGAACCATCCGAGGCCAGCTGCCCCACCCCCTGCAGTTGTGCACATACCTATCATTACACGTACACAATGAAAGCCGTGCATGCTTTGCCCGTGCAGTGCCCTCGCAGGTGTGTGATGGCTGCCCTTGAATAGTTCCTAAAACGCGAGAACTCCGCAAGTTCGCGCGATATAGGAACCATACCGATGACAGCTGCCCCCACCCCCTGCGGTTGTGCACATGCCTAGCATCCCCCGTGCGTACACAATGAAAGCCGTGCAGGCTTTGCCCGTGCGGCGCCCTCGCAGGTGTGTGATGGCTGCCCTTGAATACTTCCTAAAACGCGAGAACTCCGCAAGTTCGCTCGATATAGGAACCATCCGAGGCCAGCTGCCTCCACCCCCTGCAGTTGTGCACATGCCTATCATCCCCCGTGCGTACACAAGGAAAGCCGTGCAGGCTTTGCCCCTGCAGTGCCCTCGCAGGTGTGTGATGGCTGCCCTTGAATAGTTCCTAAAACGCGAGAACTCCGCAAGTTCGCGCGATATAGGAACCATACAGTACCAAGGCCAGCTGCCCCCACCCCCTGCAGTTGTGCACATGCCTATCATCCCCCGTGCGTACACAATGAAAGCCGTGCATGCTTTGCCCGTGCAGTGCCCTCGCAGGTGTGTGATCATAAGTGATTACCGCCTTACGTTACCCTTCCACAAATTCTAACCAGGCCGGATGGCGACTTTCATTTGTGCCATATGTGTTATGTGACACAATCGTCCGCGCTTCTTTGTTTTCGATTCACGCGGCGATTTTGCATGTCATTGCGTTTGCAAATCCACGACGTTGCGAGTATCTACCCACGTTCGATAAACATATTTTCGACCGTACGGTCGGGGAATTATGGGTGGGTAGCAACAGGCGGTCATTTCTTATGGCTGCCCTTGAATAGTTCCTAAAACGCGAGAACTCCGCAAGTTCGCGCGATATAGGAACCATCCGAGGCCAGCTGCCCCACCCCCTGCAGTTGTGCACATGCCTATCATTACACGTACACAATGAAAGCCGTGCATGCTTTGCCCGTGCAGTGCCCTCGCAGGTGTGTGATGGCTGCCCTTGAATAGTTCCTAAAACGCGAGAACTCCGCAAGTTCGCGCGATATAGGAACCATCCGAGGCCAGCTGCCCCACCCCCTGCAGGTGTGCACATGCCTATCATTACACGTACACAATGAAAGCCGTGCATGCTTTGCCCGTGCAGTGCCCTCGCAGGTGTGTGATGGCTGCCCTTGAATAGTTCCTAAAACGCGAGAACTCCGCAAGTTCGCGCGATATAGGAACCATCCGAGGCCAGCTGCCCCGAACCCCTGCAGTTGTGCACATGCCTATCATTACACGTACACAAGGAAAGCCGTGCAGGCTTTGCCCGTGCAGTGCCCTCGCAGGTGTGTGATGGCTGCCCTTGAATAGTTCCTAAAACGCGAGAACTCCGCAAGCTCGCGCGATATAGGAACCATCCGGGGCCAGCTGCCCCCACCCCCTGCAGTTGTGCACATGCCTCCTATCATTACACGTACGGAATGAAAGCCGTGCATGCTTTGCCCGTGCAGCGCCCTCGCAGGTGTGTGATGGCTGCCCTTGAATAGTTCCTAAAACGCGAGAACTCCCGCAAGTTCGCGCGATATAGGAACCATACAGTACCGAGGCCAGCTGCCCCCACCCCCTGCAGTTGTGCACATGCCTATCATCCCCCGTGCGTACACAATGAAAGCCGTGCATGCTTTGCCCGTGCAGTGCCCTCGCAGGTGTGTGGTGGCTGCCCTTGAATAATTCCTAAAACGCGAGAACTCCGCAAGTTCGCGCGATATAGGAACCATCCGAGGCCAGCTGCCCCACCCCCTGCAGTTGTGCACATGCCTATCATTACACGTGCACAATGAAAGCCGTGCATGCTTTGCCCGTGCAGTGCCCTCGCAGGTGTGTGATGGCTGCCCTTGAATAGTTCCTAAAACGCGAGAACTCCGCAAGTTCGCGCGATATAGGAACCATACAGTACCGAGGCCAGCTGCCCCCACCCTTTGCAGATCTGCACGCGGGGGCGGGAGTGCCCCACGCGCGGATACCACCATCACGCGCGCGGGGGCGGGAGTGCCCCACGCGCGGATACCACCACGCAGCACTAGAGGAGCTTTCAAGGGTGCTTGGCTGAAATGAATTTGACGGACGTTGAACTCTTATAATAAAGCTATAACAGACCGGGTGATGATGATGCATGTTTTTCTTCACTCGACTGTCAATGTCAATGAGCGAATGTTTTCCGCATGAACGGCGCATTGCGCCCGATGAGCATCAGTTCGATCTCCAATCACGGGACGGCGATTTGGTTCTTCGAGCCAAGATGCTGCCCGATGCGACTTTCGTCATTTGTCGAATAGTGGACGACGATAGACGAATTTCGGCAGATCCCAAATTGCATCGGTGGTCGGAAATTATGTAATATTTATATTTCCACGATGATCCGCATGACTTATCCATTTGCAGCTCATCATATAACTGTAGTATGATAACGGCCGAATATTGTATATGCTGATTTATAGGATACTGGACGGACAACAAAAGAACTACAGCCGATTTCAAATTGCATCAGGCCACGGAATTTATACACTAGTTATATATTCGCGATGATTCGCAAGACTTACCGATTTGCTGCCTGCTGTACTATTGTCGTAGGATAACGGCCGAATCTTGGATACGACGATATATAGCACGAGCTCGTTCACCGTATTTCCTTCATGTGCAACGCGAGTCACAAAAATATGAATTATATATTACACACGTTTCAATACGGTCGAATCCGAAAAGTGAAAATATATAAGAACGCCACGATACTCACCGATCGGTTCCGGAAAGCGCGTCCAGTGATAATTTAGTATACTCGACTGATATCGTAAACCTCGTGGATAACGTCACTCCTGAATTCTGATACGAAAAACACGTTTCATGTCATTTATACAGTCTGACGTCACTCGTGTATAATGATTCAAAAATGACTTGTCGCGAGGATTATGTTCCTAAAATGCACCCGAATCGGGTTGTGTCCCATATACTGGAGTGGCACGATTCGAATAAATATGTTAAAAAACTGCACACTCAAAAAACCCGGATGGCTTCGAACCTCTCGATTGCAACGCAAATATGAGTTGGAGGATAGGGACCCGGCTTCTACCTCAACAGAACGCCATGCGGACTTCCACGCTTTCGTGCAGGAGGAGTTGGAGAGGGAGAATAGGGAACTTCAGCAAGACAATGAGCTGATGCACCGGGACGAGCAAGTCAGAAAGCACATAGCGGCTAAACTGGCTGCAGCATCAGTTCAGGTCGCGGTTTCCCCCCCAGACTTCCCGGAGCGCAGTGCAGTCCAGAAAGCAGTCGCCATCGGCCTGCTAGCGGACGCATGTACTTACTGCCTCCCGGACTGTGACTCCGACGCAGAGACGTCCGTCACCCGCCTGGACTGCATAATGCAGGACGGCGATATCAGTCCGAGCTGGTGTGAGTCCCTGGCAGCGGTGTCCTCGATGGGAGCGCGCCCGAGGAGTTTCGACAGGCACAGTCGCACACCGACGTTGTTGCTGTTTTGGGCCTGGATTGCGGGCGTCAGAGTCAAGGTGTTGGTGGATTCGGGAGCGTTCACCAATATTATCGCAAAGAGTACACTGCAGAAGCTCACCGGCATCAAGCCGGTGCGCCACGAGCAAGCCATGCGGGTTCGAGTGGCTGACGGCACCACGTATGATGCTAATTCCTGCATCAGGCCCAAGCTCCTTGCTGAGACGTCAAAGGGGTCATACGGCCAGCAGGTTGAGCTTCGGGTAATGCCCCTCGACCTCAAGGTGGATGTCATCCTGAGAGTGACCTGCCCGAGTTTGAACCGGAACCGATAGCGTTAGCGGGAGTACGAGCTGAAGTGACGATCATACCTGAGGGCGGATGGGAATCTGACGCGAGTGGTCTTAGCGATTGAGAGCGTTGGGGAGCTTCGGGAAGAGCGGTGGCTCCAGCCTTGGCGAGACCAGGCGGCAGGTGAGAACCTGGGTAATCTATCCGAGAGAGCAGTGGCTCTAGCCTCGGCACAGCCAGGCAACAGGTGGAAATCTGTATAATCCATTTGAGCAGTGGCTCTAGCCTCGGTATGACCAGGCGGCAGGTGAGAGCCTGGATAATCTATCCAACCGAGCAGTGGCTCTAGCCTCGGTGCGACCAGGCAACAGGTGGAAATCTGTATAATCCATTTCATGAGAGCATTGGCTCCGGACCTGGCACGACCGGGCGGCAGTTGGAGATCTGGGTAAAAGCTCTACGCATTCCGAGGAGGCGGTGAGGGTTTAAAACCTTTCCTCCGGGCCGGCATCCCGAGAACTGTCAGGTAATTGGCAAACCTATTGTCATCACCTGTAAGTGTACCGTGTTGGAAGGTTTGAAACCTTGAGCGTGGTAATGGATGTGAGACCTCGAGCCTTGGGGGAGCCTGGTAGTGCAGATGGCAGACCGGTGAGAGGCCGACCCTTGTGCTTAAGAGGTTGATCTCCTTATTGCGGTGTGTCTTGGGAAGTGTAATGTCATCCCAGACAACAGGCGGCTGAGACCTGTATAATCATCCTGAGCAACAGTAGAAGATCTGTATAAAAACTTTACTGGTCCGACGTGGTCGGCGTGGACGTGACCTTCCCTAAGGGGGGGGGGAGTTGTGCTAGGAGGCAAGCACAAGAGCAAGAAAAACGGCTAAGTATAAAACGCAGGAGTACTCAGTACGGAGTACAGTAGGACCGATCAGAATGATGTTGATGTGAGGTGCCTAGACTGTTGTACGGAGTACTCAGTACAGTTGAGTTATGGAAAGAGTTCCTGAATGTATAAGAACTCTAAGTGTAACCCGTTTCGGGGATGAGAACTGAACTGAGAATTGTAACATAAAAGTAAAGAGCCGTAACTGCTGTATATTGTGTATTGAAAGCATGCACTGAAAGCAAAAGCATAACTAGAAGGATTTACGAAACCGAAGTCCGATAGTTGACCAATCGTAACCATACCTCGTGCGGTCGTTTAATAAGTGTAGATAGAATAAGTCCGAAACCGTAAAGAAGAGAAAAGCAAGAGTGGAGACTCCTACACGCCAGAGGCTAATAATGTAACGCTAGTAGTTTTCGTATTGAGACTAGGAACACTCGTATCGTTTTCTAATATGATTTCACCATCCTCAAAACCATTAACCCTATCATTAGCAAACGGTTTCACGGTAATTTTTCCTAAAGTTCCAGTTGCGTTGTAGATAGTGAACACTTTACCTTTGATAGAATAAGGCACACATGCGGGCAAATTAGCATTAGCATCGCCCGCACCGACAAAAATTATAGTATCATTATCATGCGCGTTTAATTGTATATTGCTACCACCTGCATGTGAAATTGTAGTGGATAGAGTCGATTTAGGAATTATATTTTCAGCGTATACTGATTTTCCAAATTGAGACATTTTTACGATATTACGATCACATTTAATTTAAAATCGTTTTAGGGTTTTATTTTTAGATTTCTGTTTACATCATAATAAATTTGACCTCCTTGTAAATTTCTTGTTTCACCATTTACTCTAAATGTAGCATTATCGGTTGAACCGGATAAAATCGTACATCCCCACAGTTTCCCCGGTATTCTCCTATTATAACTCCAGTTCCAACAGTAAAATTCTTGCCTGGTATAAATTCTTTTCCAAAGCTTGACATTTCTTTAGTATTTTGTTTATATAATATAACGACAACAACAAAAATTTCACATCTCTATATTTTTTATTATCATTTTTAAAGCGACAGCAAAACAAATATATTTGGCATTTAAAGAAATACATGATAACAAAGAATTTAGAAAATATATTTTTTCAGCGCCGATCAGACCGAAACCACGAGATCAGAAAAATATAAATCAAAATTTTTTTGAAAATTAATTTGAATTTGAAAAAATTCGGCTGATTTTCGGGAAAACCATTTAATTAGTTTTTTTTTGCATTTTTTGTTTAAATCTTTAGGGTTAACTTTAAGGAATGAAAGTTCATTTTAAGATATATTTTAAAACTTTTATTTTCAAAAAGTTTCTTGAGATTTTCTTTTTTGAGAATTTAAAATTTTGATAAATTTAGTGGAAACAATTTTAATCAATTAATTAATCATGTTTTGTTTAAATCTTTATTTTACAAAAGTAACTTTAAAGAATGAAATTTCACTTTAAGAAATATTTTAAAACTTTTATTTTCAAAAGGGTTTTTTGAGAATTTTTGAATTTTTGAGAATTTAAAAAATTTGTTAAATTTAAGGGAAACCATTTAATTAGTTTTGTTTTGATTTTTTGTTTAAATCTTTTTTTTACAAAAGTAACTTTAAGGAATGAAATTTCACTTTAAGAAATATTTTGAAACTTTTATTTTCAAAAAGTTTTTTGAGAATTTTGAAAATTTTGAGAATTTTAAAATCTTGTCAAATCTTAAAACTTTTTGGGATTTTGGCAGAATTTCCGGAATTTAAAACATTATGAGAAATTTAGGGAATTTGGGGGAAATCCCAAGAATCAGAGTTTTTTTCAGGAATTTGTGATATATATATGTACAATGGGAAATCTTTTTTTTCATTTTGCGCATTGCTAGATGCCCATATCAAACTGGGGAAACTCCCTCATTTTTTTTGGCGCGCAATATTGATGCGTTGTGGACATCACAATATAAGCTACATCATATTTATAGCATTGCGGTCACCCACTTTGTAATCATGAAGATACTTGACCATAATGATGCATTCACGACTAGTCGAACACGAGCTCTAGTCAATTTTATTTAAACAGAAATAACTTACACCTCCGAAAACCCATTGTCACATATTGTATAGGGCATCACTCCCGTACTGCAATGATGCTACTGCTGCATGCATGCATTCTCCGTGAATCTCAACACCACTGTTTCTCTTCAATGATCACAATAAAGCTCGCGGCTCAATTAAAGTAGTCATTAACAACAATTCCATCGCCGTCCACAAGGTACTCACCATTTGGTCCCAGCATGGATGGCCTATTCACACCAAACCATTCATCAGCCGAGTCCACTGCGGTTTGAGCATGAATATGCACGTATTGCAAAGTGGAGAGCTTGTGCACATAAACCCAGTCTGAAATAAGTGTATTCTTAAACAAACGTAATTGTATGTGCACTAGCCATTGAAGAAGCTGCATGCTTTGCTCTTGAAAATATCATCACTCTTCAGATCATTTGATAACCGATTCCAACACAGAACAACAACACCTGACTTGGGAACAGCGATCATTAAGAGCACGGTGTATACACGATTCATAAAAAGCTGTTCACCCGGCAGCGAAAAGAATTCTGTGCATCTGCAAAATGAATCGGTGGCTAGTGAATAGCCACCGATTAACCCCTTAGTTGCGGTTGGAATTTTTTGCAAAAATATGTGGTTTGGGGACAATTCAAAGTATTGCGTGATCATGGCCGCATGCACACATACGACATCATGTATGTTATAGGAGACCATCAAATAAGCCACAACGAATCATGGTATAGCTATATCTATCGTATATCTCGAGATATATGGATTATCCAACCAAAATTTTGAGTATTTTGAGCATAGAAATTACGCATACGTCTTGTGTACGATGCGTGACTGCAGTCTTATTGACCTGTATCATGGTAAAATATCGCGGAAATTAACATGTTAGACTATCCCTAATCCATAGTACGCATTAATACCGCCCAATGTGCCAAAAAATACCAAAAATGGCCAAAAAAAACACCGAAAAAACACTTGGATTCAAATGTTTTCCTCACTTAAGAGATGTTTTCCATACTTAAGCTAAAACTCAGGTGATTTTGCTCATAAAATGAGACTATGTGGTGATATAATACCCCATGTTGCATGCGAGACTGGCGTTGGGATCCATTTCTATCGTATATTTCCACATGGCCACGTATATGCTTACCAATACGGGATGTTTATGGCTTGGTTAGCTACTTTTCAAAGCCAAATTTAAGCGCAAAATGACACAAATAGACAAATTTGGGTTTGGAAATACTAACACGTGAGAGATATATCGCACTAGTATATGTGCTATACTATTGGTTAACCTGTAGCCATATATCATGAGTGCACCCACAAACCTTACAATATTCGATGCGCCAACCGCGCATATGCAGTTTCATGGTAAGCCACGCTCTCATTTTCGAGGCCTTGTTGAGAATTCTCAACGTGTCGCAGCTAAGGGGTTAACTAGCCGGTTAATCGGTTATCCGGCTAACACCTTTAAGAAGTTTTGTTCAGAGGGAAAAAGTATCGACACGAAAGCTAGATGAGAACTAGAAGACAAGAGGATAGAAAGAAAGTGAGATATGGGATGTGAACCACCTAGCTGGGTTGCCATGGAGCACTTTCCTGGGGAGGCTTGCACTTCCCGGAAGTATATTGTTGATGCTTGGTGAGCAGCTGGTGAACGACGGCAGCGTCACACCAGGTAGCACCTGGGTACCAGAGACTGGAAGAGTGCAGCCTGGATGCAGGATGCAACGCTTGAATACCATATGCAGCTTGTGGAAGTCATGTCCGTACGCCACACAACCGTTCGATACACCGTCCCCTAAATCCAGCATATCCATCTCCGGGTACAAGAAGAGCCCATTTAGATGGCTGACTCCATCTCCAATTCGTCCCTCCCGACAAGGGACGCTGTTAGACGTGGCGCTTTTAGCATTTCCGGAGATGCGCTGAGCACAAAACCATCGGGATGTGTGCCAAAATCATTTCACCACACCGATTCATGACTTCCCGGCATCGTGGCCTACACACTGTGAAAGTCTACCAAACCACACACATGGCGTAGCAATCTAGTTATGTTCAAATTGGAGTGCAACAAAATTTTTGTGGTTTCAGACTTTCAGAATCCGTGACTCCTGCTGCAGTAGAGCCGAATGACACATGTAGCTCCGTGACACAAACAGGATGTACAAGTAGCCACGAAGCGACACGCCTGTTCAGCTCTGTTCCTTTTGCTCTTGCAATCAGGAACTTCACGGGTACCTACGGTACTCTGTGAGGCACACTGCAAATCCGATTTTGTAATTTTCTTCACCTGTCTCACCGGTAAAACAGTAGAGTAGGTAGTGACTAGACCACTTGGTTGTACGACGGCGATCGAACGACGACAGGAGATCTGACAGTGAAGTCACGGGGACGGCGTTACGACTTCAAACGACGGCTTCACAGCGACTACGACAATACGATTGACTTCACTGTTACTCCTCTGAGGGAGAGAGAATGGCTGGTTCTTCGAAGAGCAAGTCTACAGAGGATTTCCCTCCCCTCCCGGCGAAGCCAGACATCGGGCAGGCTTCCCCTTCCCCGGCAGCACCGTCCACTCAGGACGTGCTGTTACAACAAATTCTGACAATGCAAAAGCAGCAGGGGGAGCTGCTTGAGATGCAGAGGCAGCAGGCAGAGGATCATCGACTGCTGCGTGCTGAGCTTCAACGTCAAGCACAGATCAACGTTGAGCTGGAGGCGAAGGTGGCAGCGAAGCCTGGGACTTCTGACCCGGAATCCGCAGCCAAGTCCGCCGAGCAACTTCTGGAGAGAAGGAAGAAGCTGGACTACGTGCCAGCAGCCTCCGTCAACCCGTTCCCACCGAGGCCGGCGACACTGACAACGAGGATGCCGCAGTTGTACGACCTGCACGGCAGCAAGACGTACGACGCGCTCTCCAAGAAGTCCAACTCTTCGATGAAGTACGAGTGCATGGTTCTGGCTCCAGCGCTGTCTTACTTGCACGACGTGGTGAACGCGTGCAACCAGGCGTTGGACGTGAACGAAGACTGCGGATTGACGCTGAGAGAATGGCAAAAACACTGCCACGAAGTTACCAACTCGGTCCACGGCATTTACGCGTTGCTTTGCAACCGCTGGACGATGCTGGAACTGCGCGGGCAGCTGGCAACATGGCGTAGCAATCTAGTTATGACAAAACCGATATCATCAGTCGCGGGTCGCTTTTTAGGTGGCGACATGCGGCCACTTGCACAGTAGACCATCTGGAGCCATCTCGAGTGAGGTGGTGCGCCACAATCAGTAACAAACAACGAGTCGATGCGGCCGCGCCATTGCTTAGTGGCACTCTCGGCGACCCCCCTAGCGGGGAACAGGCAGCATTCACGCCGAGCTACATGTTCCAGTTGTCTCTTTGCTGTTGCACCATTGGTCGGGAAGATGTAGACCATCTCCCCCTGCCCGTCAGTGAGTGTAAGCAGGTGTAATGCAGTGACTTGGGGGTTTTAACGGGCAGGATCCAACGCAAGAAAATATCCGCAGAAACCTGGCACTGCATGCACCCCGACGGCAGCGAGCGCCGTTGCTCTGCCGGCGGTGGGCTCTGCCTGTACACTGAGGAGTCCCCGGTGAGCGTTGAATATCAGTTCAGCCGCTACTCACGAGCGAGCAGCACTTGTGGGAGGGGGGCACCTTGGCTCCCATCAAGCGCATGACGGCAGAGGTCAGCGCGTGCATGTCTCGCCCAAGTGCCATGTTGTAGCGAGCAGCAGAGGTCTGGCATAAATGCCAAGTCAGCACCCATGCTGCGTGGCGGGCCCCGCGGATGGCGTAGGGAATTTTGGGCTGGGTGCGGCCAAGAAGCGCCCACTTCAGGGCGACACAGTGCACAAGGGACGCCACGGTGAGCTGGAGACATAGCAGCTGCAGGCTGACCATCACCGCAGCGCCAGGCTGGTTAAATATGCCGCTGCCCTGTGATCCAGAACCAAAACCCATTCTATCCCCTCCGCAAGGGCGGCCTAATTGCCCCCCTCCCTCCCTCCTCTCTTCCCTACTACCTACCTTGCAGCCTACCTGCCTGCTTGCTTGCATAATGGCGGGGCGCTGACTGCCGCGGTCACTGATGATTCGGGTATGACCTGTTTTCTATCATTATGCTGCGGTGAGGTGCACTAATGCCCACGTGTCACGACACCCAGGGTCATGGACAGCCATCCTAGGAAGTGCTGCAAGAACGCGCCGGTGGGCAGGCCGTAAAAGAGAGGGGCGCGTTCAGGGCAGCGGGGTGGAGACTGGTTTGCTGGGAGGGAGGTTGCGTGCCGGCAGGAAAGCAGGAAGAGCAAGAGTGCAATTGCAGGAAGAAGGGGGAGGGGGTGGAGTGAAGATGCTCATCTCACCTCGCATAAGGGAGGAGACAGCAAGAGTACAAGGCGAAGCCAAAGATGACGGTCTCCGCCGCCCAGTGGTAGCACCCAAGTCCAACCGATAGTGCCGCCCAGGCATATTTCCCCCTGAGCAGGGGTTCCTGGCGGTACACCAGCTGCAGGTCGTGGGCTATCTGAGTGATTCCTGCGTCGCATGCAGCATCCCATCCCGGTGGCATCACCCGCACCGCGAGATACCGCGATCGTCGAGTCTACAACGTATCGGAGTCCGCGCCCGTCGAGTCTTTCTCACACGAAGCAGTGCGCACCCCGGTGCCATGCAGCGGCACAAGGGCCTGTGGCCATGATTGGCCGCAGCGTGCAAGGGTGAGCCGTTGCTGAGCCCTCCTCTCTGCTTGCGGTGATTGCGCAGATTCTGCCTGGATTGCGCAGAATGGAGTGCCCGGGGGAGGCGCTCATCACCAGGAAATCTCCTCACTATATGGGCAGATGCCGTCTCAAGGGCGAGCGAGCAGAGCGTGCTGTCCAGTGCGAGGGGTGAGTGCAATTGGCGAGGGCAGTCTGCACGCGCGGGCCCGATCAGGGGCCTCACCGGTAGGCACCGCTTGGTGCGAGCCCACAATGCTCAGGGCCCCCACGCTTGACCTGCAGACGCCATAGCAACGGGCTGAGTCACCTGCCCTTGGTCACGTCGGCTGGCTGGAATGTGAGATGCGGGGCCCCCTTCGCGCTCTCTGCTCAGCCTAACCGCACTCCGGGCTGCAGCCGAATGCATCTTCGGCTGAATGACGGGTGGCACAGCAGTGGTCGGCCTGCTTGCTTGTAGATACATGGCCGGACAACCAAGCAGAATCGCGGCGCACTAAAGAACGCGAGGCATGCTAATCGAAGCTCGGCCACCAGCTGCGCAGTGGATGAGAGAAGTGTGCGCGGAGAGGGCGGGGCTGTGACAATATGTGACACGGTGAATGGCATGAGACGGTTAATGGTATGACATGGTGAATGGCATGAGACAGTGAATGGTATGACACGGTGAATGGCATGAGACGGTGAATGGTATGACATGGTGAATGGCATGAGACGGTGAATGGTATGACATGGTGAATGACATGAGACGGTGAATGGTATGACACGGCGAACGGCATGAGACGGTGAATGGTATGACATGGTGAATGGCATGAGACGGTGAACGGCATGAGACAGTGAACGGCATGAGGCGCGCCTAACAAAACTAGCTCATCACGATCTGTTTAAATTGGAGCCTGCGGAATTTTAGTGGTTTCAAAATATTGCCCAAATCGATCCGAGTCGCGCGCCTCTTCTGTCGACGGTGACGGTTCGACCCTTCCAAGAGAACTTCAACCAGTCACAGACTACAAGTAGGAGTGCGAACAGACACAACCTCAGCTCTGTTCTTTTGCACTTGGAAAAGATAGGCATGAAAAGATAGGCATGCAGAAACAAGGCAGGACCGTGCAAAGATACCACGTACACGCCGTGTAAGAAAAGCAGCACGGATGACAGCATGGCTAAGAGACCCCACACACTGAACGGCATGAGGCCCGCCAACAACAGCCAGCCCACTATCATCCCCGTGGATGTGAGAAGCCTTCAATGACAGGGCGGGGCCGTGGCAAGATACCACCGACACCGGCACACCTCAAACCGAATGCAAATAATCAGCACGGCTGATAGCATATGCCGATCGTTGCCAAACATGCCATATTGCCGGTCCCCACGCCCTGGGCCTGCTGGCATGGCCCCCGGTGGCTCATGGTCGATGGATGGAAATTGTAGGCCCATGAATGCAAACGATTGGACGGAAAATGGAAGAGCAACCACACACTGAACGGCATGAGATCAGCCGACAAAAGCCAACCCACCATCATCCCAGTGGATGTGAGAAGCAAATCAAGAGCAGGGCGAGGCCGTGACAAGATACCACAAACTCATACATATTCCCAACCCAGATGCAAAGCAGCATGGAAAGATGATACGATGTGACCGATCATCGCCCAACAATAGTTGGCCCCAAGGTTACGGAGTATAAGCGGACCCTGCAGGCATGCCCCCCAGTGGCTCACGGTCGATGGATGAGACCCGTTGGTCCATGGTTATGCCATGAATGCAGTCACACCAAACAGCATGGACACCCCATGTCAAAAAATGAAAACATGCGGGCACCTAAGTGCTCCCCACAAAAATCAAGGGAAAACATAGAAGGTGGACTTCACCACCCTCTGCCTCTCTTTGCAGAGAGCAACCACACACACACAAACACATACACATCAGCTTCCGTGCCCATCGGGCGAGGTTGCTGGCTGTGCCGGAACTAACAGTGAGCAGCTGTCGGGAAGGCGACGACCGGGTGGTGAACTATCGGCCACCGGGAGGGCTTGGGACACACAGGCAACTGTGGGGATGGGACCCCAAGTAGGAACAGTGCGGCGTGACAGTTACAGCGCAAGTGTGGAGCGCATTGCTCAAGTTCGCAGCCACCTCGCAAGGCAATCAGCGCAAGGGCTCCAGTCACGGGGAGTTGGTGCGGGGGGCAGAGGGCTACAGGCGCAAGTGGTGGCGGATGCGCAAGTTTGGATGAGGGCAACCCAGTTTATCATTCTCAGCCCCTTGGGACAGCGCTTGGGCATTCTGGCCGTGGCGTGGGTGGGCAAGCTCTCTTGAGACCAGGCTGTAGGCGGCAGCGGGGTGATGTGGGGTGTGGGCTTGGTGGTGGAGGGGTGGCTCGATTGGCGGGGGTGAGCCGGCTCCAGAGACACAGCAGCAGTGCGCCGGCAGGACAGCCGCAGAGGGGCTCAGGTGGCCCAGTGAGGCTCAGGGAGCAGAGGGGTGGTCTTGCGCGTGGGCTTGGTGGTGGAGATATGGCTCGCGCAGATCGGGGGGCAGGGATGAGCCGGCTTCAGGCACAAGGCGGCAGTGCGCTGGTGGTGCAGATGCAGAGGGGCTCGGGTGGCTCAGTAAGGCTTAGGGGGTCCCATTCTTCACTAGTGAGCTCCGGAGAATCCGGATGAGTGTCCCGAAGTGTGTGCTGAATCCTTTGATCCCCGGCGTGGGTACATAGTGCAGTCTCCTGTGGCTACGGGGCGCCAAAGGAGTCGCAAGGATAAGCATACACACATACAGTGCAGCCGATCCTTTGTGGTTCTGTGGTGTCAAAGGAG
Source organism: Cymbomonas tetramitiformis (assembly GCA_001247695.2). Taxonomy (NCBI): domain Eukaryota; kingdom Viridiplantae; phylum Chlorophyta; class Pyramimonadophyceae; order Pyramimonadales; family Pyramimonadaceae; genus Cymbomonas; species Cymbomonas tetramitiformis. The sequence continues at coordinate 3,869 of LGRX02035017.1, read as the reverse complement.
TCGGTCCAAGGGTAACCACACCCAGGGAGGCTCAGGGAGCAGAGGGGTGGTCCTGCGCCTAGGCTTGGTGGTGGAGATATGGCTCGCGCAGCTCGGGGGGCAGGGATGAGCCGGCTTCGGGCACAAGGCAGCAGTGCGCCGGCGGTGCGGATGCAGAGGGGCTCGGGTGGCTCAGTGAGGCTTAGGGGGTCCCATTCTTCACCAGTGAGCTCCGGAGAATTCGAATGAGTGTCCCGAAGTGTGTGCTGAATCCTTTGATCCCCAGCGTGGGTACATAATGCAGCCGGTCTTCTGCGGCTACGGGGTGCCAAAGGAGTCGGTCCAAGGATAGGCACACACACGCTGGATTGTTCTTCACTAGCGTGCTTGGGAGATTCCGGAGAAGTGCCCCGAAGTGTGTGCTGAATCTATATTTTTGATCCCCGGTGTGGGTACACAGTGCAGCTGATCGTCTGTGGCTATATAGTGCCAAAGGAATCGATCCAAGGATAAGCACACACATGGGGGGGAGGGAGACTCTCGCCCACCTAACCTAGCACAAAGATCAATGATCAAAACCAGAGGATCAAATATCAAAACAGGGAGAAAGGGAAGAGAGAGATCAGGATCAAGCAGGGTGAGGAGTTAAGGGCAGGAAGGAAGGCAGGGAGACAAGGAACAAGGGAACGACAGCGACCCTAAGCCCAAAGCCGGTTGGGGAAGTCGATTCTGACTCTCGACACTGCACCGTGCGTCCCCGTGAATAGTGTGCTGGGATCGGAGGCTCCAGCAGGGGTGCTCGGACCTAGACGAGTGAAAGCCACAAAGAATTACAGGGGAAACCAAGGCACGGTGCACGTGATCACCAAGGTTTCCCACTCGTACTAGGCTCCCCGGACATAAAGCCAAGCCCTAAACCGACCGACGATGACGGATCAAGCAGGAGATCCGACGGACTAAGCAGGGAGAGTAGGGCAAGGAGAATCAGGCAGGGAGAATTGAGGGGAAGAAGGAGTGCATGCTGCCCGGGCCCAGTGGCACTGTGGGTTGTGACTCTCAGTGCTCTATATGCCGGTCCGTATGCCTAGGGTGCATGCAGTGTCAGTGTGTGTGAGAGAGCAAAAGGGAGTGGAGAGCGCACCGTTGAGGTGTAGGGGGCAGGCACGAAGCAGGCAGGCAAGAGCACGAGCGAGGCACGTCGGAGCGTCGGAGTGCGAGGGCGCGGCGTCGAGGTGGAACGGAAGCACCGGTGCGCAGAGGGATCAAGGGGCAGGATAACTGGGGACTAGAAATTCTAAAGGCAAGAGAGGATGCAGAACAAAGAATGCACCGAAGAGGAGACGAAAGGAGGCAAGGAAAATGAAAAAAGGGGAACAGGATGTGGGCGGGGAGAGGAGGTGTGATCGACAGAGGAAGCGATCGAGCGAGTGCGTGCCATCCCGCAGATGACACAGGAATAAAGGAGTGGGGGAGGGGGAGGGGGAGAAAGGAATCTACTGAAAAATCAATCCGAGAGCCAAAGAAAAAAGCAGGCAACAATATTTAATAAATAATGAATAATGATTAATAAATAGTGAAAAATGAACAACAAATAGTGTCGAACCAGGAGTCCGTAGTGGAGGGGGCTAGGAGCCACCCGTAACTGAAGCCCACCCCCCGGTGATAAAGAAGAAAAGAAAACCAAGGGAAGAAGGAAAAGGAGAAAAAGAAACAAAGGGGGGTGGGCGAGAGGAAATCCAGCTGCAGCACACGTGGACACCCGTGTCCCCCCTACATGTCCGGGAAGCCCCAATGTAAAAGCCAACGCCGCGGCGGCAAACAGGGCACGCGCTCATAAGGTCTCGCTGGTAAGGACACCACATCCCCTCTTCGCATGCTCAAGAAATACTCTGAGGCCGAGCTCTAAATTGGCAAACAAGCCTCGATTTCAGTCCCCCACTTTTATGACTTTTTCTTGAAGCGGTGCCTGTCCAACCAGTCGCCGCTCCCTCCTGCTGGGGGTCACACCTGGCCTGCAGCGCCGCACCGCACAGCAGGTAGCTGGCGGGCCCGATGAACACACCATCCTCTGCCCCAGCATCCCGCAGAGTCACCGGCTCAGATCGAGTGCACATCGCAGCAGGCAGGAAGCAAGGGGGTCTTGTATCTTGCACACGTGGTCCCCCCCAGAGGGTTGCAAAAGCATCAGTGACGCCGCGATGCATTATTGTTCATGCCTCGTCAGCAGAACGTGGGAGACGCGGCCATCCAGCTCCGAGAATCGGCCACTCACCAATCACTGTGGGGAAGAAAGTGGCCTCCCCCCTATGAATATCCACGCTGACAGACGATACGCCGACCCCATTTCCAAAGTAGACGTCCTTGCCTGCACCCCACCCCCGCCCCGCCGGGTTTGAAAACAGTCGTCAGTGTGAAGGCTGTGGCAGCGGCACCCAGGTGGGAGCTTTTGGCACGAGATCGCTTTTCGAATGGGGCCTTCGCAATGCACTGATGACCCCCCACCCGTAAGCCAATGGTACACGAGCTGACATGACGTTTCACCCAGCATGACTCAAATTATTCCCCCCATGCCGAGTATGCCAAATTCTTCGGAAAGAGGGGAAAGAGAGAGGGCAGAGGAGTGGGCGCGGAGCGCAGGGTAAAAGGAGCCCATAGGTGAGGGGATAAGCACAGAACGTTAGAAGAGAGCGAGGGGGGGTATAGGGTGGTCGATCACATACCAACACTCAGCAGGTCGATGTCTGCCTCTACGCCGCGCATCGTGCTGGGCACAGTGCACGCACGGAGGCCGCCTCCGAGCAGCCGGTAGTACAACGCGAGGACCGCCGTGTTGTCAAAGTAAACCGTCACACACACCACTCCGACGTGCATGAGCCGCTTCACCACCCACCGCGCGAGCACCGACCACCTGCACCGCCCGTTGCGATGGTTGAGAGCCACGTGGGCCTGATGGCTTCTGAGTGGCCGTCAACGACCTTCGTTGCACATTGGTTCTCCCTGAGTGCGGAGCGTGTGCGGAGCTGGATTTGTTCCTGGGCGAATCACAGGAAAGGAAGCACCTCGTGATCTTCACTTTGCCCGGTCGCCTGCGCCCAATGAGAGTCCACTTGGCTGCCAGAGAGCCCAGCACGAAATAAACCTGGAATTTGCGATGATGTCACCCAGCACCCTCGCGCCTCTCACAGCAGGCTCCACGCCGCGCCTTCTTCTTGCCGCAAGCCATCTGTCCTGGACGGGGATGCCTGAGCGGCGAGAAGAGAAGATGATTCACTTGTGGAGGCCGACAGAAGCAGAGGGCGGGAACGGAGGGGATGATTCACTTGTGGAGGCCGACAGAAGCAGAGGGCGGGAACGGAGGGGATGATTCACTTGTGGGAGCCGACAGAAGCAGAGAGGGCGGGAACGGAGGGGATGATTCACTTGTGGAGGCCGACAGAAGCAGAGGGCGGGAACGGAGGGGATGATTCACTTGTGGAGGCCGACAGAAGCAGAGGGCGGAACGGAGGGGATGATTCACTTATGGAGGCCGACAGAGCAGAGGGCGGGAACGGAGGGGATGGAGGGGAGGGGGTATGCAGAGGGGCTCCAAACTTGAGCGAGCATGGTGAATATGCCATATATGGCGTTGATGGGCGTCAAAGGAACCTATCACATACATACATACATACATACATGAAATAGAATGCGGCTATATTCCTAAAAGGGGTTGTTGCACATCCAGGATCTCCACATGGAACGAGATGGGTGCGTGTGTGTGCGAAGTATCAGTGAAGGCGGAGGTTGGAGGTGTGGTTTGTGAAGTAGGAACAGGGCGGGAGGTTGGAGGTGTGGTTTGTGAAGTAGGAACAGGGCGGGAGGTTGGAGGTGTGGTTTGTGAAGTAGGAACAGGG